>JAZGTI010012548.1:0-15620 GCA_036877585.1 Botia kubotai
TGAGTCTGGAATCATTGAGTCTAGATCCCTGAGTCTAGTATCTCTGCTTGGGGTTGGATGCACGGAATTGTGTTGTTGCGACTGCTGTATGTTGTTGAGTAGCAACCGTGTGTCCGCTGTGTGTGTGTTTATGAGACGGCTGTAGGGTTCTAGAGTACTGTTTCTCACTATTGCACTTTACAAAGGACACTGAACCGAAGCCACAGCCATTTCCTCTGCGATGTGGAACTAAAATATGAATGAATGCAATAAGATTTGAACAGGTGTTTTGAATTGAGACTGTGGAAAGGAAGAACCGTGGTACAGTTGTTGTTTTTTTATCTACCATTGTTTCTGGAAAAACAAGGGCACATTTGAAGAAATCAGGTCTGCTGGCTTTAAGTAGCACCTTCGTTTAATGGTCTTGCTCTGTGGTGGAAAATCTAGATGTTAAGGGTGTCAGTGTCGTACATTGTTTCACACTGAAATTGATTAGGTTTGAAAGTAACACAATCCTTGTAACACTACAATGTTATTGTAGTCTGGCTGTGATTCACGGTCAATATAAAGTAAGTTGTACAATTCGATTGTGCAAGTTAAGGAATAATGTATTTATTCCTCACAAAAGCAGATGAAATGACCATGTTTACTTTCAGAGACGGATTTCTTCATGGGCAGATTGTTTTTATTTATATATGCATTTATAAATTTTTTAAACTGCTTTTATTTATAAACACAAAACAGCTTGTGTGTGCTTTTATTTAGCAAAAGAAGCATTTACATGCTCAGTTTGAACTGTGTTAATAAAGGAAATTCAAATCAAATTAAAAATCAAAATAAAGCGAATGCAAACAACTAGCGTACGTTCCAACTAGCGTACGTTCCAACTAGCGTACGTTCCAACTAGCGTACGTTCCAACTAAAACAAAAGCCAGTTAAGAAGAGTAAACGTTGCACCAGTGTTGCTCACATCTGTTGAAGAGTGCAACATCTGAGAGAATAGTGAGTATTAACATTATTTTGATGATAATGACTGTTTTAAATGTGTTTCTGGTACTGTCTCAGCCGTAGCTACTCATGTGAATGTACTGTTTATATACACCAATAGGCTGCTAACTCCTGCACTTGTTTTGCACATCTGATTTTGCCTGCTGTACATCAGAGTTTTTAGCAGCCGTTTTACAGAAATGACAACGATATAAACAAACAGGAAAAGCCAATGTAATCATTGAGGTCTGTTGACGAGGAAGCACTGGAGAGACAAAACGATTCAAACTTTTTAAAACTGTTTGCATGACAAACTAATTTCCCTGTGACAGCAAATTATAATGTAAAACAAGTTTTGTATGCTTTATTATGCCTTTTCGTCCCCATTATTTGTATGTTGATCATTGATTTACAGACTTGTTGGTCAACCCAGCCGGTGTCTTGTTTTATTGACAATTTTCAAATATTTAATTGACAAATATTACATTGGTCTATCTACTATTTAATTTGTATTTAATTGTTTAAGCATCCATCCCTGTGCTTTAAATTGTATTTGCTGTTACAATATGTTAACATTGCTCACACATTTTTGAAGACCTTTCCACGTGTGCCGTTTACAAGATCTGCGAACGCTTTTTAGTTCATCACAGAACATCTGCATGTGATGCTAATGACTTTTTAAAGGTTTAATTTTATGCTCGCACACACCACCTTTTACAAGCAAATACTGTAACATAGATATGTGCATGTTGTATGATATGTTATTGACTGCGGGGTCATTCTATATAATGTATGATGGGGAGATGTGATAGTTAGAAATGAAAGATCTGGGGCATGATACAGCACATGCCTGTAGGTAGTGCTAATCTTAGCTCGGTGCTGTGAGAAGCTTCAGATTATACAATGGACTCTATACATGTTGATGTTTATAAACAGCTGAAAAGCAACAATGTACACAGAACATCTGACACGCAACAATACGTACAAAACAATACGTAACTAAGCACCAACAATATATAAAGTATTCAGTATGTTCACAATTAGCAACTACGTGTCAATGGTAACAGCTCTAATTTAAAAGTATCAGCCGTAAAAAGTGTAAAAATAGGTTTGCAGAAGGCTTTGATGTTTATTTAACCGGGCAAGTCGCTTAAGAACAAGATTCTCATTTACAATGACGGTCTGGTACAGTATCGCGATGTAAAGTCTACACTCTGTTCGATTAATGTACAGTAAGCATAATCCCTTTTGTATCACAGTATCACTGTACAGGATGCTTGTAATATTTAAAAGCATGTATTTTAAACGTTTTTTAAATAAAATATATGTACATATTTATAGAAATCAAATTAATCCTGTATACCGTACGTAAAAGCATGTTGTCTGATTGGCTTTAGTCTGTATGTGTTGTATAGAAAAGCTGTATGTTGGGATACACTTGAAACGAAACAAAACAAAAAAGCAAAATACGACTGGCTGCTGTAAAAGGGAAAAATTCTTTAACACATTTTTGTGCCTTTTTTATGTATGTAATCTAGACAATCTTGAAAAGCTTGTGTACAATTTAAACAAAATTAAATTGTTTGAAAAAAACGAGTCGTGTGGTTGTGTTGTTTATAGGAATGATCTGCTAAATTTACAAGATAAAATGATAGGAAAATAAATTATAAATGAATTATGCCAAGGGTGTGAAAATAGGTTCAAAGTACATTCAAATTCATTCAGTAGACACTTTTATCTAAAGTGACTTACAAATCAAAGTGACTTAAAAATGAAAATGACTTACAAATGAGGAATTTACAAACATATTGTGTTTATCATACTTGTTCTCAAGTCCTCATCACAAAATCTTATAATGCCTCATTTTGTTTTTCCTCAGTCAGTTTTTCCTGATTAAGTTTGATTTCAATTCTATTTTATTTATACAGCACCTTTTCCAGCGTTACAAGATTTGTTGATTCAAAGCAGCTTCACATTTCACACTTTAAATTTACCTCAATCAGATTGTTCTAGAAATGTAACTTGCATCTGTTTGTTGTCTTTTAGGGTTCTTCTCCGACTGAGGCTTTATTGTCACCCACTGACTACAGGACTAAATCCCCATCATCTGAGAAGGAGATGTTCCACATCCTTCCTAAACTGCAGGCGAAGAGAGCTGACTTCCTTACCGTCATGCTTACAGGAAGTCTGCACCAGCGTCGGGCCTTCACGGCGACACCACCTGAAACGCAGGATGAGGGACCTCAAGATGATGACGTCACCAAGAGTGAGTCCAGCAGTGGGGCGAGCGAAAAGAGTACCGAACGTAGTCAAGACGGAGCTCCGTCCACCTTAGTGGCTGATGATCCACACAAGGGGGCCAAAGAACCTGGTTCCGTTGCGGATGTGGATCCTGACCAGGAGGACGTCTCTAAGACCCTTGTTTTGTTTTCTCCAGGAGACATGAAGAAGTCTCCAAATGCTGTGAATGGAACCGAAGTGGATCAAGTTCTGGCAGGTTCTGGTGCTCCTCAAAATGAGCAGCTGGATGAAGGTGGTCCACTTGAGTTGCAGGAGGACATAAAGCAGGTGCAGATGCCTACAGATACCAGGCAGCCTGATACAGTTGATCTAGGCTCATCTATACAAACATCTAAAGCAGTGGTAGCCATCTCAACCACCTCAGTGGCTTCAGCCTCACTTGCATCACCCCCTTTCTTTAAGGTCGAGCGCACTTTCATACACATTGCTGAGACAAGCCATCTAAATATTATGTCTTCCAATGGTGGACAGATCAGAGGAAGTGACCCTGAAGTTTTAGCGATAGCTGAGAAGGTTCAGGTAGAAGGCAGATCACAGACAAAGCAGATAACAGAGCAAGGTGTCCATTTTGAAGTCACTTCTCAGACTCTTACAGAAGAACCTCAGGTACTCAAAATTTTGGATGAATCGTTGCCAAATGAGACTTTTGACAAACATGACAGTCATATAGTTCCTGTCTCCTCAGAGACAAAGGAACCCATCCAACAAGAATCATCAATTGATGGAGATCAAGAAAACCAACCAAAAGAAGGAGATCAAGAGAAGAAGCCATCACCTGAGAGTGTAGCAGGCAGTGTGAAGCTTTCCAAACATCCACGGCCAAGGAGCATGAGTCGAATTCCTCTCCTGCTTTCAGAAGAGGATGCAGGATCTGAACAATGCCTGTCCACCAGAGAACGTCTGAGAAGACGAGCCATGCAGCAGGACCTGGCACGCCAGGTTGTGGAAAGACAGAGGCAGGGTCACTCAAAGAGACTGAATTCCAGATCCTCGTTATCTTCTGGAGATGAGCCCAAGAGAGCCTCTGAGACTCTTTCTGTTACAGGCTCAGAGGAGGACATTTATGAAGCTGATGAGTCCCTCAACAAGCTCAAGAAAGAAGCTAAAGAGAAGAATGTGACTGGATGGCACAGCAGGATCCCCAGACCAGTCACTCCAATAAGGAGACCTTTAACTAAACTGACAGTTGCATCTCCTGGTTTTGTTGTCTTACCTGGGCCTGGAACTGCAGTATCAGAACAAAAGGCAAGCAATGGGTAAGTCCATCTGTCTGTCTGTCTGTCAAACAAACACTAACTAACAGCAGTAATAAAACAAAAGGTCTTTACTATTTCTGTAGCACCTACTTATCGATCTGTCTGTCTGTTTGTTTGTCTATATATATATATATATATATACGTGTGTGTGCGTCTAATATATTCATTAAACTTTTAACACATCATTTCAGTATAACAAAGTGTTAAATGAAACGTAACTCTTTTCTCAGGCCAAAAGTTGAGTCGCAATCAAGCGCTCCACTTCCCGCAAGATCTAAATCCACGCTGTCCCGTTCCGCTGTGACCAACGCAGGCAACCGCACGCGTCTCTCCTGCATTCCCGCAACATCCCGCCGCAGCTTAAGCGCCGCAAACGGCACTTTCTCCTCCAGCCGCATAGCGAGCCCCTCCCCCCAGAGGCCAGCGCTGCGGACTGCAGTCAGCGAGTCCCGCAAGCAGCCGTTCGTTCTCCGAGCCGCCGTGGAGCTCACAGTAAAGTCTAGGACTACATCTCGCAGCGGTCCTGCAAGGGACCAAAACCCACAACAATGCACCAACGCACCCGGCAGGAAACCAAAGCACCAAACACGGTTCCCATTAAACGGAACAAAAGCACAAGCACCAATGCAGCTTCAGCCAAATGAAACACCGTGACGGCTGTTTACTGCGATCGCCTCAACAATACAATCTCCCTCCCAATGACCAAAACTAACGTTGTAATTATTTTAATGTTCTTCCTAATCAATGAATGGCTTGTTATGAGTTTTGGATTCCGCGCCAAATAATTTAATGACGATGACATCACGCAGAGCTATCACTTTGCGGAGGGTTCGAGGGACACGAGAGAGGTAATGTCGTATTTAGCTATCACGGTGCTATACTGTATACGTGCTGTTCTGTTGTGCAGATTTAATTGAATATCTGTTTTTTGGAGGTGTATTTTATAGTTTGTTAAATACTACCTGGTAAATTGCGTTTGTAATGCAAAACTAATTACAACTTATGAAACAATCATACAGTATATTTCATGTGTATTTAACCAGCACAAATCATTATGAACCACCAGGCAGACTGAATATTATAATATCTGGCACATATTTAGTGAACAATACTCAAATGCACAAATCTCCTCTGGTCTGCAGCTGGGCCCTCTTTGTAATCTTTGTGATGATGGGCATGCCTTGTATTTAGCTTGTTTTCAAGTATTTGAATATACCGCTGTATGCTTGTACATATTCTTTTCAGTATTTCTTGCAGAGACCTCTTTATTTTTATCGGGCAGAAGAAATGCTGAAGTATCTGGTTTTAATTTTGTTAAAGGAATACATTGTGGGTTCTACACGGAGTTATTTCATTTTACAAGCATGGCAAAAGTCACCTTATTAATGATTGTCAATGCAAATGATTTCAAAATAATCGATTTCCCATCTCTTATAACAATGTTCAAGATTTTGTTAAAAAAAGGCATAAAATTGTAAAGCGTTAACCATGCGTTGTGTTTTAATTGCTATAAATGATGTTCCACATTTGTACGGGTCTGTCCTAACATTTGCATATTGCAATTTAAAATTTAAGAGACAAATGTTAGAAATACAATTACATATAAAGTAATACATTTGGTATGGCATGAGGCTAAACAAATTGAGATCATTATTCTGTGAACTGGTATTTTAAGTATTTTCTCCTTACCGGTAGGTGGTGCTAGTGTACCATGTACGTTCACTAAAACGCTATACGCCGTGGTAGCGTTACACGAGTCAGCCGTGCGCTGACGTGCCGCTGTCAAGATCCACAAATACTTTTTCGTTTATTTGGGATTTTAAAGCATGACTGTGAACAACATGGCAGATCCACGACGGCCGAATAAGATTTTTCGGTGAGTATCGATTCTATGCATTTTTAGTTAATAAAAATGTTTTCATTGACTGTCCTTAGCAACAGCTTGGCTAATGATTTAAAGAGATTAGAGAAGATTTCCACTGAAAATCTTATCTGATTTTCTTTAACACTCACATACCGAGTAAAACCATTCATTTAATATTGTACTAATGTCCTCAAAATAGTTTAATAGTACATGTATGCGCTTTATGTAGAGCACTCCGTTAACTGTTTAAAAGATGCTTTAATAATTCTATGCAAATTTATACTGTTTTTAATTTTAATACCTTGCAAATTTTCTTATTCCTTTTATATAGTAAGACATGCAAACTTTACATTAAATGTCTCATTTTATTGTTTACTGCTGCATATTTTTTTTCCAGTTTGTTCTTTTAGTCTTAGTATATTCTCTTGTATATTAAAAATGATTACTGTATCTTATTGTACCTTCCTTGGCTCTCATTTTAAGATAAAAGCATATGAAAGTTGTGTTTAATATATTAACATTAATACTTAAAACCTTTTTTGATTAAAAATGAACAAAAACAGTTAAAGTATATAACAGATCAGTGTTTAATACGCTTTCTTTACCCTACCACGATTCGGAGTGGTAAGATCATAATAATGATTTATCATTTGAGCTGTTGGGTACGATTTCGCGGGAAAAGTCAGTTTAGCTTCAACACGTTATGAACGTAAAAGCACATAAGGGTCCTGCAATTTTATGTTTTAAACAGAGATGGCGACAGAGAGTGGTAGGATTGCATTTTTTAATTACCATGAATCCTCAAGCTATGTATTTTGCTTAAAAACCTTACAGCTACAAGCCTCCAAATACTGAAACAAGCCCCACCCTGGAAGACCCCACGCCGGATTACATGAACCTGCTGGGCATGATCTTCAGCATGTGTGGCCTGATGCTGAAGGTGACCTCGCTCTCAGCTGTGTTTACAGACAACAGCAGATGTCTTTTAAAGCCACAGTGCTGTTTACGCCTTTATTGTTTCATTGTCTGTGATAAAAACATGAGCTGGTTGATTGTTATTGTCGTTGAACGTTCAAATCTGAATTTATTCTGTGTTCTTTTGGCAGCTTAAATGGTGTGCGTGGATTGCTGTTTATTGCTCGTTTATCAGCTTTGCCAATTCACGAAGCTCGGAAGACACTAAACAAATGATGAGCAGCTTCATGTGAGTTGTGTTTATGCTTAATTAACTAATCCACAAACTCGAAGCGACATTTTATATACCTGAAAACGTTCTGTGTGTATATGTCGAGTTAAACACAAGGTGTTTCCTTCAGGCTGTCCATATCTGCAGTCGTGATGCCGTATTTACAAAACCCACAGCCCATGTCGCCGCCGTGGTAACACATAATGCAGACGTACTGGGCCGTCTCAGCAGGGGTAATGGTTAAAGAGCCAGAGAAAACCAGCTGATCCACCCACTGTCCTTCTGGAACACAGGGACACACTCATCATCCCAGCTGGCCAATCAGAGGCAGCCCCTGTGTGAACTTTCAGTTTTCTCTGTGCTCCCCATTCACGACTGCTGTTTTTATTTGTGATTTGTAAATCTGATCACGCTCTGCTAAAATACTAATATATGATGAATGATTTTGAGAAATAAATAACAGTTTTTGTGTTTGTAACACAGTTGTAACACACCTATCCAACTGTATTTATTTTTTGTAGCTAAATCTATAAATAAAGGGTTTACCAGATCAGATAAATTATCCATCTGCTGTCCTGTTAAGAATATGTGTAGCAGATTATGTAAAAAGTCAAGAGGTCATAAAATAAACCCGTTTTGATAGCTTTTCATGTGCTGTCTCATAGCTGTGCTGTTCTTCTTCTTCTGTTTCCTTTGACTGTATGTCAGAAAAGAGGTAGAAACTCTGTCTTATTCGGATAGATGCGCCTCTGAGTGTGCTACAGAGCTGTGGGTCCAAGCAGAGCCCAGTGCTGTATAGCAGCATTGTCTCCATACAAATCCAGAACGGTTGTAAAATTTGGATTTGCTGCATTGAAAACAGCAAATACAGTTACGCGGCATTCCCGCTAGGTGGTCAACGTGGACAGTTTATAAGAGCAATTTTCAGACTCAAAACATGCTTGATATTTATGGTCTTTCGGAGGGCAGACGTACTTGTATAAAGGTTGTAGCTGTCCCATTTAATGCCTGTCTAAAAAATCTAATTCACACGAATATTAGGTATGACTTTAACTCATTCATTTAACGTGAAACGGGTGCAGTTGTTCTTCCAGCATTTGATTATTGTGTCGTGCTGTTTTGCATTATACTTTGTAATATGTAGAAATGACCGTGTTCTGTTCGACTTCTCCACACGAGGCCACAGCCATAAAGATAATAATCACTGAAATCAGGCCTAATTTTATGGCTCTCCAACAACTCAGTAAAATGTTGACGCTTAAAATCGTCTCGTTTTAGTCATAACGCAGCATTACGCATTGTTATGTGAGAGACAAACAAATACGTCTGACCCTTCGGCCAACGCGCGCAGCAGCAGTCAAAGGTGTGCGTGTAGTTGCAACGCGTCGCGCGCGCGCGCTGCCAGTGTCACGCATCCGACGCGCGCAGAGAACTAGACTCTCCGTACTTACGGGGGCGCGCGTGTCTCGCTCGCTTCAAAGCATTTGGCGTCAGATCCGATACACAGACGATCAGAGTGAGGGAAATACACAATACGTACACAATGATACAGTTTGCACAACAAACTACTTGAAGACAGAATGCGCAGGGCTTGAAGATGGATGTGACCCGCTGCTCTGAGAAAACGGACCTCGGACCCTTCAGTTTGTGGAGTTTCATTGGTAGTTTTTCCAGTTATAAACTACAGGTGATCCGGACGGCTCCAGATTTCAGATTCGCCTCGGAAACAAAACAAGCCTCTGTGGTAAGTGATGGTAAAAGTCTATTTTAATTGTTTAAATTTTTAATTTTCTATCTATCTATCTATCTATCTATCTATCTATCATGGCTGTGAACAAATGACTGTTTTATGTATTTTAAAGCACCGTAATCTACCATTACATTCTTTAAATACTTGTAAATATCATGATGTATGAATATGGTATTTGTTCAGTACATATATTAAAGTAACATGCTACTTCTTTTCATGTTTAACAGTGTGTTTCCTAGATGATCTGCTGAGAGTCTGTTTCCCCTCAATAACTCACAGCCAGAACCTTTTATCATAATGTGTTCACTCAGCAGACGGGTTATTATTTATACGCTGAGGGGAACTAAACGCACCAAAGCATTTTATTATGTGGGTTCACACTTTTCTTTTCTTTACAAAAACACGTCAGGATTAGAAATGGCAGAGACATTTAATTTGCTGAATAATTTTACGATTTCATGCGACTATAATGCACAATTTATATACACGTGTATGTAATGTATCATATCATAACATATAATAATATAATATAATATAATATGGTAACAATCCAGTTCAAACATCAAATCATCTCTTGAGTTTCACGCTTGCCTCACGCAGGGTCTGATGGCCTTTATGTCTGTGGACAAGTTTGTGTGTTTTTGGAGGACTTTGTAGAGGTTACAGTAATTGCATGTGTTCATACACACCCACACATTGGTGAGTCTGTCTGTGGGCTGGTGCAGTGGAGGTCCAGCCCACACAAATGGGCCACTTGCTGTAACGCACAATAATGCAAATAAATTCATCCAAAATTGGGTTTTAGTATCTTCTGTGGCTATGCTTATGCTTCACCGATGATTCATGGTGTTGGGAGAAAGCAATATCCATTCTTTTGTGATGTCCAGGAAGTAGCCAATAAATCGTCGTGTTTCTGACTACAAATGCCCAAAATGAATGTCACGATGTTTCCGGGCTCCAGGAAGGGACAAACGAATGCGTGAAGGTCTTTCAAGATTTCTTTGTGTTCTTTCACCTTGCTGAATATATTCCCTGTTGGAACGCCGGCATTCCTATTGTAACGTGTTTGCTCTTGACTGGCCAAAAATAAAGATCAGGAGAGGCCGATTTAGTGAGTTCCATCTTTAGTGTCTGATCATGGAGACAAGCTGTGTCCTTCCTAAATACAGCCTGGCAACAAGACCCTGCCTGTCCGCAAAGGGTACAGCCACAATGATGACTGTGGTGTGAGTCCCACTCCGTTCTCTCTTTCATTCCCATTTTTGTCACTGCGCTTATCTTTTCCTGTGCTGTATCTCTCCTTTTCTTTTCATCTGCTCCTCTGTACTGAGTGGAGGGTCACCACAGCGTTTGTCACCTCCACTGAGCTCCAGAACTCCTGACTGTAGCACTCTAAATTTTTCCTGTGTGTGTGTGTGTGTGTTGTGCATGTCACTTTAAATTACTTTTCCTCCACCCATGTCTCGGCACACAAACGCTGTCAGCAGATATCGTTCTGAAGGCGTGCATCATTTATTTTCACCTGACGTCTGTTTATTGCAATTTTCTTTATACAGCTGAGTAGCCTCTTTAATTAACCTTCCCTTTGTGCTTTCTTTTTTCCCACCTCTCCTTCATCTTTTTCCCATACCTTACCTTCTGTTGTAGAGCTATGCTGTCTCCCATGTACACAGACAGCTCGGTGATCATGGAGAGAGCGCCGCCCTTGTGGCAGAGAGGAAGAGTGCAGCCTCAGGGCAACAGACTGCGCTGTCATCCTCCCACCAGCGGGAGCAGTGTTTGCGCCAACCCCACCTACTTCCACACCGTGTATGACATGAGTGATGAAACATGCCAAGATGACTACAGCAGATCTAATGGAGGCAAGACCGTGGTGACGGATGGAATGCTTTACTCTATGATGCCCAGCGATTCTCTATTGCCACCTGTCAGGAGGAGAGGAGGCCTTGTGGACCACCGTGATGTCATCAAAGCACACCAGTCACATAAGTTACAAAGCACTCCACAGGCGCGACGTAAACAATGGGAGTGAGTATTAAATATTTGACCTGAAGTGAACTTTTTTATTATTATTAAATGTCATGTATCTAACTTTCTCTTTAAAACGCGCTAGAAGAAGTCCATCTTGAAACACCAATCACCGTCTTCCGCGATGTTTAGTCATGTAATGACATTTAAGTGGGATATAATTTTGAGAACGTAGCATAATGTCAGAAGTAGCCGTATGAACTGAAATTCTCAAACAGCATCATCTTAACTTCATATGTCAACACAGATCCACACATCAAAAATGATTTTAAAATACACCCACACTGGTGTTTATTACCCCTCGCTTTCATAATGAAGATTCCAAAATGAGAATTTTAAAATGTGGCCTTTGAAGGGTACGTTTATACTCTGAGGGCTAGCTCATTTCCTGCCTCCCTTAGAAAGCACGTGTACTCGAGCTGTCTCCCAAAATGTTCATATCCTGTCATATCTCTAAGTATAAAGGGCAGGGGATGTAGGTGTGTGTGTGGGGAGGGTGTGTATTGTAAGAGTCACAGTGATGGACACAATGATGCATGAAGCGATGACCTCTGCTTCATTTGAACCCTTGTGTGTGTGTGTGTGTGTGTGTGCATGTAGCCTAACAGCAGTTAGTGAATCTCATGGGGGTAACAAATATTGCCTTAAATTTGCAATCGAATAGAAGCCAATTTAGACCATTATGGAAACAAAAGGCAAATAGAGGAAAAGAGCAACTGAGGTGAAAGTTTGGTTTCTGTAGTGAAGAAAAGACTTGTTATATATATATATATATTTTTTTTTTTTGTGTTGTGATTAGTGGGCATATGCCCCTCACAAGCATGTCAGCTTCAGTGAGATCTTCTGCTGACTTCAGTGTATAATTGGAGGCCCTCAGGTGATGTGTGTATTTCTGTGCTAGCAGGATTGCAAAATATAACGATTGTTTCTGCATTTTCTGTTGTTTGGAGAAACAGGTACCCAGCTATCAATATTTCCATTAAGTAACTAGAAACACAATGTCCAGACATTGCATTAACGTTCTTGCTTGGTTATTACAATGTTTTTCCAACATGTTTCTAATTCTGTAACGTTTTTAAAATGTTCCACTAACAACTTATAACAACTTAGAATACAATTTTTTGATGTATGATATATAACGTTAAAAACATCCTACTAACGTTACTGCAAGAACGTTTTTGATAAACTTTGAGAGAACGTAAGCCAGTGTTTTGAGAACGTTCCCTGTTAGCTGGGTCGTTCCACCCCAAACTTACACCACTGGTTGAGTGGGAAGTTAACATGTTGGACTGCTCAGACAAGCAATGTTTACAATCATTACCATGTCTATACTCTTGAGTAAGCCAACCTACAAACGATTTATTTATAGTCATTTCTGCATATAAAGAAAGTATAACTTTGCACATTTCACCTTTAGGAAAGAATGTGTTATTTTCCACCTTGACATTGTTAGTACAGATTCTTTATCATTGGCTACAGGTCCCTTGTGCACAGAAGCATCTATTTGTGGTTCAGTGTGTATCATGGTGGGACCAGATAATGAACCCTGACCCAGCTAACAATTTTAGGTTGTAAGAACATTTCCCTAGCGTTTCCATTATGTAACAAAAGGACAAAAATGTTATTTTGAATGTTCTAGAAACATTCCATCAGCAATCTAAGAATAACGTTTTTGATATATGTACTACTAATATTATACTACTAATAGTAATACTACTAATTAGTAATACTACAAATAATACTACAAGAACATTTTTTGATAACTTTGAGAAAACATTTAAAGGATGTTAGCCAACGTTCTAAGAATGTTAGCTGGGGAGTGGCAGCGGATTCCAGTCACGATTTAAAGGGTTTAAAGGATGTTAGCCAACGTTCTAAGAATGTTAGCTGGGGAGTGGCAGCGGATTCCAGTCACGATTTCTTTGCACTTCAGGGATGTGGACGCTTTCACTCTCTTGCTCACCCACTCATTCTGACATGAGTATCAGTGGGGAGATGTGAGATAACCGCCTAAATCTGCACCCTCACCTCCCTATAGTTCATTATTCCCCCAGTCATTCTACCATACTGTCACTGAGTCACTCTCTTCATTCTTGCTGTCTCTCTCTCTCGACACTGGTCTGTGAGTGATCAGCTGTAACTAAATATGAGCCCAGGGAGTCTGTCACACAGCAGAGAGGCAGAGCAGATAAATGCACAAACACACACACACACACACACACACACACATTTAACACCCTAAACAGGGTAATATCATAATATCATCATCTCAATAGTTTATATATGCAGCTAATTCTAAATACTGTTGACTAAAACTAAAAGTAAATATTTAGAATTGTTTTCAGAATTATTAAACAACAATAAACATGATTTACTTGTCTTTTTAAGCAAATGAGGACGTCCCAAAGGGATATTGTCCCCAAAGGATTGTTTTGTCAGATTTAGTCCACTTCTGGGTACAGTTTCTTTCAGCAAGGTATAGATAAGCATGTACACACACTGACACACACGCGTGGACCACACTGTAACTCTGGATTATTACAAACATTTCTCCTGAACAAAGATATGCTGTAGATTAAACAGCTTTAAATATGAAATCATACATTAAAGGGTACTTCTCTTTCTCTCTCTCTCTCTTTCTCTGTCTCTCTATGTCTCTCTGTCTCTCTCTCTCTATGTCTCTCTCTCTCTCTCTCTCGCACACACGCACACAGATTCTCCAGTCACTGCTTCCCGCTCAGTGTTTTCCATAAACACGGGGTACGTCTTTCACAATCTTAATTAGAGCAGTGCTATATTAAAACAGCCTCTTAAATAGACAAATCCGATTGTGTCACTTGGATGTGTTTTGCAACTCACGCTTTTCCATCTTTTCATTCATGGTCCACATACGCCGTGTGTGTGCATGTGCTGTGGACTACTGAAAATCCCAATGCTGAGATCATTCTGTCTGGGTATGGAATGAGAGGCTGAAAATCAAGAACTGCATTATAAACATAGACTGTATATACACACCAACATGCATGCAACATGCATAATCGCATTCACACACGTACACACACACACACACAGTCCTGTGCTGAGCCACAATTGGCAGCAAGTGCAGAAAGATCAGTGGGCAGTGTGACAAGGGGGGACAGCCTTTGTAAGGACACTTCCAGTTTCTGCTGACAGGAGGAACTATAAGCCACATAAATAGGGTAGCCGTGCTATTTTTAGCATCCATAAAACTGACATTTTTATCAGTTCCAAGGCCGCCATAAACTAAAGGGTTGATTTAAGATAGAGAGAGGAGGCAGAGGGAGACAGACACGGAGATGATTTGTGGAATATGATGTTACAGGAGCAGGAGAGCATGATGGGTCAACTTCATATCTGGAATGATCTTTGTACAAACAGAACTTCTTTCTTTGCTTGGCAGCTGCACTCTGTTCCTGTTCCTCTAAAGACTGACAGGAGATGATGCCAGCAGACACAGTACATGTACGGACTCCATGATTAGTGATGGATTAGTGATTCGTGATGGAGATGATTTGCGCCACTATCATTTGACTAACTTCAAGTTTGTCTTGGTAGAATGGTAGTTGAACATAGAAGCGATTTATTTGGAGGTTAGGGTAATGACATAAGATGCTATTGTTTTGTCTTCTTTTTTTAAAGAGTCATGAAATGACATGAAGGTGTGTTTGTGTGTCTGTGTGCTATAGTTGTGGGTTTGGCTATACTTGTGAAGACCAAATGCTTGAAAATGTCATCACAAATATACTGTGAGTGTGTGTGTGTTGGTATATGTGGTTTACGAGGACACAAATGTGTATAATGACGTGTATGACGAAGTAAAACTTCCTGTGTCCTCATAAACGAAATGACTTAATAAACATACTAAACAATGTACTCGTTATAAATTTAGGGATTTAGGGGTCGGGGACAAATAATCATTACCATTACACCAATAGAGAGTCCCTGTAAAACCACATATGCGAGTGTGTGTGTGTGTGTGTGTGTGTGTGTATGTGTGTGTGTTTATTGATTGCAGTTGCTTTGGTGGGTGCTTGGAGAATTCTAAATTCTGCTTAGTTTAATTCCCCCCCAATGGTTACTGAACTCTCAAAAACACCTCAGCCATTTTCCTGTAACTATGTCCCTGCATTAGTTTCATTACTTTACATAATTACTTTGCTGGAACTGAATACGGTGCAAATTGATTACGTCAATGTAGCTGTCTGTGCAGCAAACCGAGGCAGCGTCTGGTTTTAAGAACAATTTATG
>JAZGTI010012549.1:0-15620 GCA_036877585.1 Botia kubotai
CAGTTTTAAAGAGACTTGCTCGCTCAGCAAGAAACGCAAAACCAGGCGCGAGATCTTGTCTGAGAAACGCATTCATGAGGAGTACCAGAAGCTCGGCCCCATCAGGTACAAGTTTTTTTGATGATGGTTTTAGTCTGAAAACATTAGCACGGGTCTCATACACACGCATTGTAAATAAACGAGACCCTTTATTCTAACTTGTGATGTTTTCCGGTGTCCAGCTATCCTGAAGTGGTGACTGGCGTTTTCTTTGTGCTGATGACCGTTCTCTGGTTCACTAGAGAGCCAGGATTTGTCCCCGGCTGGACGTCTTTATTTGAGAAGTACATAATCAGCTCGTGGTCCCTTCACTATTCATTTAAAATAATTTCCAGAAGCGAAGACATACAGTCATTAAATGTGAATAATGTTTGTGTGTATTACAGAAAAGGCTACAGGACGGATGCAACAGTATCTGTGCTCCTCGGGTTTCTCCTGTTCCTCATCCCTGCTCGAAAGCCGTGGCCATCTGCATCCACCAAAGAGAGTAAAGGTCAGATCCCACGCTGCCCGCAGCAGGGCCTCTCACACACTCGCCCAGCGGGCCACCACTGTAGTACAGACCGCCAGGGGCCGGTTGTACAACCGGTTCATCTCTTGAGGACATGAGAGTAAAGGTGAATGTTCCCGGCAGCGCACCCTGCTGGCCAGGTTTGGTAACTGCTCTGTTCTGGGTTATCTCTGCAGGTGACGATGAGGACGAAGAGGAAAACGATCCGCTGGCTCCGATGATCACGTGGAAGGACTTTCAGAGGCTGATGCCGTGGGAGATTGTGATTCTTGTGGGAGGGGGCTACGCGCTGGCGGCCGGATGCAAGGTGGGCAATGGTTTCTGTAAATATGGCAGTAATATGGAGCGGTAAAAAGATTGTGGGTTTGTATCCGCAAATGAAAGACACACAAACTGTGTTTTTTTCCAGTTGTACTATTGTTAAAATAAAGTTGGTGTTTGTATATATTTAATACATTATGTATACATTAAGTGTTTATTGTTACACTTCCTTGTTTATTTGCACTGTTGATTTTACACTCTTTATCATATATTTAGACTGTTTATTGTTTATTCTGCCTCTTCTGAACTGCTGCTAAACAGTCTTTTGTTGTTTTTCGATAATATTTTAATCAAGTGTTTGTAAACTTTTGATTGGACTATGAATTTCAGAGAATGCTATAAATGTATAACTCTTCTCTTACAACTCTAACTGTTCTTACTCTATGTTTGACAAAACTGTTTTATTTAATAACATCAGATAAGAAAAAACATACACCTTCTTAAAACTTTAAAACGAATCATGTGACCTCTCTCGGCCAGGTGTCAGGACTCTCCATGTGGATTGGTCGGCAGCTGGAGCCAATGAGCGGTCTTCCTCCGTGGGCCGTCACACTGCTGGCCTGTCTGCTCGTGTCTGCCGTCACCGAGTTCGCTAGCAACCCCGCCACACTCACAGTGTTCCTGCCCATCCTGTCTGCGCTGGTTAGAACACAAACACACACACGGCAGTAACTTTAAACCCAATCATAAGAATAAGCTCACACAAACAAATGAACCTGCATGAAGCTGCATCATCTGACCGCTGTGTTCGTTTTGTAATGACCCTAATACACGACCCTTTCCCCCCCCCGCAGTCAGAGACTCTTCACATCAACCCTCTGCACACGCTCATTCCCGCCACCATGTGTGTGTCCTTCGGCGTCATGCTGCCTGTTGGAAACCCGCCCAACGCCATCGTGTTCAGTTACGGACACGTGCAGATCAGCGACATGGTATGAGAAACACAATCCTGTTACATCAGCCCTGTTACAGTGTGAAGAGGTCAGCTGATTAATCGGTTGTTTTCTATAAGCACATCTGTAAAGTGTACGCGTGTGCATTATATAACACACATGCCTTTGGCAGATGCTTTTATCCAAAAAAACACATTTGATTAAACTGTATTTCTTTAGGAGACTATAAAACAAAAGTCCTTATAAGTTCTCAAAAGGCGATTCTATAAGAATTTAAATGTTTAAATGTTAATTGCATTACGCTAATTGCATTTTATACACAGGTAAGAAAGGAGCCAGTATACACCCTTTGGTTACTTAGCGACATGCTTTGCTCTGTTTGCAGGTAAAGGCTGGATTTGGAGTGAATCTGATTGGAGTTTTTGTGGTCATGCTGGCCATAATGACATGGGGCGAGCCACTCTTCCATCTGAGCGAGTTTCCCACCTGGGCTGTGATGCGCAATGTGACGGGCAACTTGTAGCTGATGGGGGCAAATGAAGTGTGTGTGTGTGTGACTGAGTCAGAGTGTGTGTTTGACATGTAGGGATGGAGGACACTGAATATACACTGAAAGAGGCACATAAACGTTCCCGATTCTCGGTTTTGTTTTTCCTCTGTCCAAGAAGTAAATAAGCATGAAGACAGTATCCGTGATGCCTCGGAGGTCCGTGGGAAGATTTCTCTGAGCCTAATGGAATTTTTCACAATTTCAGACGAACGTGTCAGTTTTATCGATTGCATTTCAAAACCTGTCCTGTATGAAGGGTACAATTGGTGGCAAGTATTGAAAGTTACCTTTTATTCACTTATAGATCAGTGCTGCCTTAACGCATTATATTACAGCATTATAGCCGAGCACAGCTGAAGTTTATGTGTCTACATACAGCGAAATAAAATCAGCAGTGCATGTTTCGTACCAACTGAATGTAACATAGCTGTACGCTTTATTTTTTGATGTCTAACAAATGTTGTGACACAGGTGTGTTGTTTACTGTACTTGAGAGTTTTGAGGGAGATTAAACATCAGATAAAGTAGCTGAAATCAGATGTTGTGCCTAACATGCTGTTACCAAAATGTTACTTAATTTTTTGAGGTCTGGTTACACAAAATTATTTTAAGCGTTACGTAAAAATCAACCGTTATTCTTTATTTTTCTCACAATCGCAAATGTAACAAACCTCTGCTTTTGAAAGGTGGTCAATAATCAATGTACATAAAGAAAACTAATATTTTGTTATCGTTGGCCACCCATTGGCCTAGTTACCAACAAAATCACTGTATTATGTTTCGCGATTGATTTGCAACAAAGCCTTTGTTTCACCTGACATCTCAAAATATCGAAATAAAACACTGTTTTTTAGTTCACTTATTTATTCTGCATTTCCTGACGTTTCATACTGAAGTTCAACAAAGCAGATGATTGGTGGCTGAGACATAAGATTATCTGGGGATAAACCTCAACTATTTATGATCAATTCTCTTTAATATTTTAAGCAGTGGTATGCGGTTGTCACATGAGTATGTGTAAGATTTTCAAAAGCGGCGTCTACTTATTTTGGAAATCATTTTATTATCATTTTGCATTTTTGAATAAGTGCTGTGTAAAAACGAGACTATTATTCGTATTTAAACAATTAAGTCAAGAAAAAAATGTATTTTAAGTCC
This sequence comes from Botia kubotai, assembly GCA_036877585.1. Lineage (NCBI taxonomy): Eukaryota > Metazoa > Chordata > Actinopteri > Cypriniformes > Botiidae > Botia > Botia kubotai. Next base: position 3,473 of record JAZGTI010012549.1, read on the forward strand.
ATATGTCATAATGGAAATATTTAGCGTACTGCGCTTTAAGACACCTTTTCCTGTCTGTATACTACACACACTATATGTTGTATATAAATACATCATTTCCAGTATGTAACAGTAACAGGATAACTTACAGGTAATGGCCTCACCCACTGCGTAGGGCACTTGCTTTCAAACTCTCGCAGACTGATGTCTTATCTTCACTGAGATCCAAACACCTCCACAGGTCATCTCTCGCTCCCCAGCACGGCTTTCCGTTCACTGGAGGTATACAAGCGCTCGTCTCCGTTTCATCCGCATGACAGCAGCACAGCGGCTGTGTGACCAATAAATAAATTAAAAACACACGCATAAAACATAGATTCTAATGGTTAATCCCAGATTCTGTGGGATAAAGCTAATAAAAGCTTTAATAACCCAATCAAACGTGAAGAACGTCGCAAGAACGGATGGAAACAGCAGCCGTAACGATACCTCTGTCGCTGTCTGATGACGTAATCAATTGCGTGTAAAGTGACCACAAGATGGAGACAGTTCAATGAAAACGAACAATTTAACAATCAATTCATTTATAATGCAAATTGTTTACAAACGTACAAATTGGCTGACGTTGCTTTTATTATATTTATTTAAAAATAAATTTTAATAATAATGTTATTCAATGATTATATTTAACTTAAACGTTTAAACAGGGCATGTTTTGTGGGTTTATTGTTGTTTTATTAAAAAATAATAATAATACAGAATCCAGAAAAACTTAACTCAGGTGAGAAGCCTAAAATCAGTGCCCGCCAATGGTGTTTATTGGTGCTCCTATTAAGCTTCTCTCTCTCCTAATACAGATGCTTATCTAAAGTCTCCTCTCAGTGTAAACCGATCCCCCTCTTTCACTAAAGTTCATCGTGAATTCTGTGTGCAAGAGATTTGGAGTTAGTGGAACTAATCTGGACGTTGTGATTGGCTGGAATCTGGACACGCCCTCTTCCTCTGCTTTTACCACCAACACAATCCACACCGCAGTGCCTCAGTGTGACCCTGCACTCTCTCCCCGTCTCTTCAAAACCTTTCATTGAATCTCTCTTTCTCTTTTTTTGTCCACCTCCCAGTGTAGTATTGTCCTCCCAATGTACCCAATTAACAATAGCGCCGCTTTTCTGAAAAGATGAGTCCTGGATCTGTAACAGGGTCACTGTTTGTCTTAAGATAGGAAGCGATCAGGCAGATAGGAAGAAAGGATGTTTTTTTGGTTTACCAGTGGAATACAACCCTGCATTGTTGATATTCAAGCCAAAAACAACATTTCACAGTCTTTTCATAATTAAAATGATTGCGTCTTACTTATTCTTGCCCCGAAGTTTTAGCAAAGACAGTATGTTTATAATAATGAGCGTATGATTTGTGTTGCTGCTTCATAAGGAAGTTTGGGAGAATCTAAACGGTGTAAAATGTACGTGTACAATAGACTGTCGTAGGGAGCTGTATAAACTCCCTCTTATAAAAGCCGTCCAGCGAGTGAAGTAGATCCCCTGCATAAATTATGTAAATTTATGAGAAAGGATAACAACAGGGGACGCAGAAAGTGTGTGTGAGATTAATTTACACATGAGATGTAAACATATGTGCTTAATAGATCAGTTATTTAACTATTTCAGACGTTTTGATGACATGTCACGGTACTTGACTAAGAAGGACTAAAAAAGTGTGTAAATGTGTGATTTGTCTTGATCAAGTACATTTCCAAAATGTAACTGAAACCGAAGAGGCTTGTGTTGTAATTTATAGAAATGTATCATTTTATTTTATATATATTAAAGTGTATTACAAAAACTAGTTACGCAGAGACGTGTCATTGTCATGCATAAGTAATTTAGGCTAACTTTGTTTTTTCCATATTGTTAACATTCGAGTTTAATATTTCATACAGTATTATAAGACTGTATTATGGGTATTAATTGAATGACCACTGAATTCATTCATATTTGTATTTTTCCTATTGATGAAAAAGCAAAATAGTTCAACAGGTGTCACGTTAAGCAACAGGCACGTTTGCGGTTTCCTAATGATTATTTATTATACGCATGCACGAACGAAATTCATTCACGCGCTCATGCACGCACGCGCGTAATTACATACACCGACGTTACACAAATGTTGCGTGTTTCTCACGTGTTGAAAAGATATGTGTATGTTCTAACTGGAGACCTTTACACTAAATCTAATATCATTTGCTATAAAAAGCATCGTTTTGGTAACGCGCGTCCCGTTAGATGGACGGTGAGCTGTGATTGATTACGCGCGAGCCGGCGGAAACGGTGGGCGGCGCGTGAACGCAGTGTCTCTCCTCGCGCGCGCGCGCCGCGATCTTATAGTAAATGAATCGCTGGCGTGGAGGAGGATACCCCAAATATTGACATGGACCCACAGTAACATCATTGAAATAGCTTTCACTGCGTTTTCAACGCATGCAGACAGTTCACACTGAAGATGCGTCCGAAATTACATGTGTTCGTCTTACTGCTGTGGCTCATCTGTCAGATCGGTAAGAAGTAAATTACATAAATTACATGTATACATACATCGCATTTAAATTACATGTAACCTAACGAGTGTTCAAAACACGAGCATGACCGACGCGTTTTCATTGATGCTGTATTTTCAAAGGAGACGCATGGTGCGTAAAGTTATGCTAATGGTTTAAGTTGAAAAATCGATTATTATGATTCGGTTTTATCTCGTCACTGGAAAATTAGCAGTGCAGTTGAGCTGAGTCGACTGTACTGTTTAATAATGAAAATCTTTAACAATACTTCATTATTTAGGTTATTTTTGGCTTATTGCGTGTTTTTTTTGTCATAGAGGAAAAACGACGGTCTCAAGTCGTAAATGTCTGTCGTTTGTTTGTAAATGAGAGTTTATTCTGTCGAAGGAATTGTTTTATTAGGCAGCTAATATTATGAGTCAGTATTTGAATGTATGTTGTATGTGATGCAGGATATTTAGTCACTTTGGCTCTTGGCACCTGATCACCATGATGGTTTTTAATCCCTCTATCCGTGTTCATTCCTCTGAATTAAATGTAATTTGTCATGGAGGGGGGACAACACTAAAGCAGTGTTTTACTGGCACATCTGATGGTTTAGCTGCGCTCAGTACACACACACACACACACACACACACACACACACACACACACACACACACACACACACACACACACACACACACACACACACACACACGCTGGTCTTCAAACAGACTGCCTCCCTAAACTTGGTCTCAGTTCTGCAACAATACCTCATTGTCTTGTCTACATTTGTACACATCAGTCTGAATTTATCCCAGCTAACAGAAGCGTTCTCAGAATGCTGGCTCAAGTTCTCTCAAACGTTCTTGCAGTAATGCTAGTCGAACGTTTTTAACATTGTATTGTACATATATATTAAAAATGTGGTTCTTAAGTTGTTAGTGGAACATTGTGGGATATCAGTGCTGCTCTTCTGAATCTGCTGTTCTCAGGAGTTACACTGGCAGTTCTGCCGTCAGTTTATGTTTGCGCTACAGATCTCAAGACTGTTGGCATGCTACGAGACTGCTGGCACATGTTACTCCCTGTTTGGATGTGACAGGGGAAGTCTGTGTCCTGCTTTTGTGTCTTGCTCATTCACCAGTTAGTGCCAAAGAGAGCGAGCAAGAGAGAGAGAGAGAAAGAGAGAGAGAGAGAGAGAGAGAGAGAGAGTGAGGGACAGAGAATCTGCAGGGTGAAGGGGCATCAATTCTACAATTGATTGTTTGACAGGACAGTGAAGGTTGCAATAATGTTTCCCTAACATTTCCATTAATAAAATCATTAAAAATGTTATTTTGAATGTTCTAGAAACGTTCAAAACATCCTGTTTTTTAGACGTTGTATTAGCATTATTGCTTGGTTATAAGAACGTTATTAACATTTTTTTAATTCTGTAAGGTTTTTGAAAATGTTCCACTAACAATTTAAGAATAACATTTGTGTTATATATGATATATGACGTTAAAAATCATTCTACTAGAGTTACTGCAAGAATGTTTTTGATAACTTTGAGGGAACTTTTAGAAACGTCAGACCACATTCTGAGAACGTTCCATTAGCAGGTTAGCTCAAAGCGTTAGCAGAGGTCTGGAAAACGCAAATTAGTTTCTCTTCATCAAACTGCTGGCATAGGAAAATTGATTTTCACGGATTCACTCGCACATTCCAAACGATTTAATTATCAGAGATTATCTGTGACATCAAGCGCCACGCTTTTGACACGTAACGTGCTCGACTGTGGACTGCAGACATACAGCACGAAACAGTTCCCACTGGTTCTCCAGGTAGATTCTGTGGACTTCCATTGTTCATGGAGTTTCGTGGTATTTGGAACCACAACTTTCTCGACGTTACGCGATACCAAAGCGAGTTCAGAGAGGACAGACTTAAAAACACAAGTATGCCTTTGTGACAAATGTCACTTTTTTAATGCTGTGTGTGTGTTACACAATCTTTCTATTTAGTAATAAACAACCGTTACGTGCGCAGTAACAGCTGAAGATTGTGGCCTGTTTAAAATTCTGCAGTCATGCCCTTTCGTCGCATGAGAAATAACTCTTAATGATTTTGTTTGAAGTTATGATGTTTTAATGGCCGAGCTGTTTCACGCAGCAAAAACCGACACAGTAAATTCACCTAAACAGCCAAACCATGCATCTCCTCACAGATTAGTCTGTGTTTCACTCAGATAATAAGTGTCTGTGTGTGTGCGTTTGTGTCTGTGGGTGTCGACAGCTCTGCTGAGCAGAACCAAAGCAATTAGCAGCTGCATTTAAAGACATTTAGAGTCTAATGCAGCCCGGGGCGATATTGCTCGTACTGTTATCTGTTGTCTTTGGAAATGAGTTACATAATGAATTGAGATGTACTCGATTTTAGGCGGACGTGACTGATGTTATGTTTAATACAGAATCTGATATGTTCAGTATTACAGATGAGTTTAAAAGGTCTGTCATCACCGCGTCATTACTGTAAATGTTTAGAGAGGAGACATTGGTTGCATGTTGGAGGAAATCAAAACATCTCTTCCTCTTGACCTCAGGATGGGGAACCGGAGTTCTCTTAATGGTGAACAGTATGTCACAATCACACAAGGCAGCGTTCTGCCATTGGCTCTATCCAACAGTGAGGTGAGGAAGGCTTTATTTCCGTGGTGACGAGAGAGGCTGGAGGAAGTCTCCATGGCTGGAGGCCACCGGAGGTTTGGTCTGTTGTCAGGGGGTTTCCTCTGGCATGTCCTGTGCCTGAATGGGGACCGTCTCTCGCTCGGATACGCCGCGAACAGCCCAGAGAGAAGCTTTGTGTATTAGCACAAGCAGCTGTACTCATGCTGCATGCTGTCAGACAGAAAATATGTCTGTATTTTTAGGCACAAAGACAGACTCTCGTTGTTCTGGTTATGATCGTAACGTTCATATATTTGGGGGTAAATATAGTTACTGTAACTGCATAGCAATGAACCAGTAACCATTTATTTTTAAAATACAACATGTTGGAGTAATTCTGTATCTTTTCTTTAAATATAAAGTTTCTTTAAATATAAAGCCTTGACTAACGCTTGACTTGACCTCTGCTGTGACAGACTTTTAGAGAAACTTTGAATTTTCTGTTTGGGGTCTCTGGAGCTACAGCTCTGCTACACAGTCTTACAGAAGAACCTTTTTGGTTGTATGGTTCTACAAGGAACGTTTAACATCCGTAGAACCTTTGTGTATCACAAAAGATTGTCTGTAGTGGAAAAGGGTTCTTTAGACTACAAAAAGATAAGAAAGAAAGGGTTCTTTTAAGAACCTATGGTTCTCCTATGGCATCGCTTTGAGGAACCTTTAAGGAACCTTTATTTGTAAGCGTGTGTGAGCTGGGCTGTGGTCTGAGGGAAGGTATAAACCTCCAGCTGTTCACTGACGTCTCACCTTCTGCTACACACACTTCATTCTCACACTCATCGCATGACCTCTGATGCAGCAGCTGCCAGTGACTGCCAGTCTCTCTCTCTGTCTCTCTTTCTCTCTCTCTCTGTCCAGCTTACACACACTTAGACAAATAATAGCTAAACACACATATGTACTTAATAAACATTGAACACAAGGTTATATAAATAAGGAATCTTGTGTTGTGTGATGTTATTTTATATGTGTGTGTGTATATATGTTTATGTAATGTTACGCTTTGTTTTATTGTTACTGAAGAAAACTTTCATGTGAAACATAGGCAGAAAAGGTAAAACTAATACACCCGATTTTAACTTTAATTATAAGAAAACATGTATAATATAGGCTCATAGAAGCTCTTTTGCCCTCCCTCTGCTCTATTCTTAGACCCTAAACCATAATGAACCCAAACTATAATTCTGTTCAATTAAAGCAAAGCGTTAAACTTCAGTTTAGGTGTCCATTTGAACAACTGCGGCCAGTAAGTTTAGACTATGACTTTTTGGTCCCCACAAATGTTTAGCAGGCATAAAATGCTAAGCGCGCACAAAATCGCAGGCCGGGTCAGGTCTGAGTTTGATCAGAACGAGGGGTGAGAAGTTATTCAGCGACACGAGAGGAGAGGGAGCAAAGACTCATATTCGTATTCTGTTTGTTATGTTATGCTATAGAGAGAACGCTGCGAGTGATACTTGAAGACGTGCGGTACAGCGAGGGCTCATCTCATTGGCTGTGGACTCGTTAACATCACGCTGTGAGCAATTTTATTCGAATTTGCCTCAGGCTTTTCCTTCAGCGCCTGTGAAATGAACCCGTGCCAGAGAAGTTTCAGAGCTTAGTGGGGTGCAGTTTTCAGTTCTCTGTTCTTCCTCAGAGTAAGACACGGTCTTCCTGTAAAACAGGCCGGATTCTGATCGACTAGCCGAGCAAAAGAGCTTTCTTTTAAACTGTGCGCCAACTGGGAATTGATCCACGGAATTGTTTTTATAACACTGTTACGTTCTAATTTGCCCTGATTTTGAAAAATACGATTTCCTGAAATGTTGTTTTCAAATCAAGTATTAGAGAATGGCCTTCATACAGACAGGCATTCATACAGACCCAGATAACAGGGAACGTTCTCAGAACATTGGCTAACATTCTCTAAAAGTTCTCTCAACGTTCTTGCCGAACTGTCAGTAGAATTTTGTAACATTATATGTAACGTATATCAAAACGTTCTTCTTAAGTAGTTAGTAGAACGTTTTAAAAATTTTACTGAATTATGTGTTCTGGATGTTCCTAGAACTTTCAAAATAATGTTTTTAATGTTTTAGTTACGTAACAGAAATGTTAGGGAAGCGTTCTTGCAACCTAAAACGGTTAGCTGGGCAGCGCTCTTGTGTTTGTGAATGCTCATAGGGAACAACTTGTGTCTGACTCTTTTCAGTAATGAGCGGTTCTATGGCACAAAAAATCATCAAAGGATCTATTGTGGCAGCGATTCTCTGGCTGTTCTCGGGCACCATTCACTGAGTAATGAACAGGGCCGGCCATATTACATGTGCTGGCAGGTCGGGGGTAAAATTCAGCCTTTGACATGCCTCATCAGTTTTAGTCTTTTCCAAATCCCTTGAAAGGACATCTCACATTTGATCCACACACTGACTTCCGAACATTGTGTCCAGTATAGCTGGTTACAATTGGGCATGTATAATTGTAGTAGTTTTCCTGTTATTAATAAACGAATTGAAGAAGTAAATCACCAAAAATGGCTATTTCCTTATCTTTTCTTTTATGGATTCCACACAGTATCCAGAAAATTAATTTTCATTGGACAACGACTTGCTGGAGATTCTACTAAACGTTCATGTTTGGCTGAGCAATTTACTTTGGCATGTGGCATCAAAACATTTGAGGTGGGATGTTCTCGGAGGTTCTGGCTACAATCCTACAACTGTGTGTGTGTGTGTTTTTATACAGTCATGTCTTTTCATCTCGACTATCCCCTCACTACAGCGACATGTGTCTTTTGATCTGTGTTGGCAGGTGTCCTGACACTCTGTGTGTGTGCGCTCTGGCATTTACTATGGGGACCAAATATCCCCAAAAATATAGTAATACCCCATGAGCAAACAAGCGTATAAATCATACAGAATGATGTTTATTGGAAAATCTAAAATAGCAAAACGTTTTCAGTGTCTGTGTGCGTGTGTGTGACAGCATTAGTATGAACAGTCCTGGAGGACTGACTAATTCAGTGGTGTTATAATAAAGACCTTCCCTCATCACATTTTCATTTAGATTGTTATATACAGCACATACACTGAGGTCAGTGATGAGTGAGGGGGAATATGAAAGTCATAACCCGTTGTATTCATCACATTTAATTATGGTGTGACATTCATTATTATTGTGTCTGTTTTTAAGAGGGAACATCATCGATTCGGCGGCTTGTTTACAGGCATGAATTATGTCTCAGACTGTGTGTTTAGACTTACAATTTATAACTGGTGAAACACCTTAGCAACCACATAAAATGCCCTGGCAACCACCCTCACATTTTGTGTTTCAGAAATGGTAAAAATCGTATTATTTGTGATTAAAATATATTTGGAGAACCTTTTTGGTTCTCCAAAGAACCATTCAGTCAAAGGTTCTGTTCTATTCTAACTAGTTCTTTCTTACCTTTTTATAGTCTAAAGAACGTTTATCCACTACAAAAAACCTTGAAACAGAAAGGTTCTTTGGATGTTAAAGGTTCTTTATGGAACCATCTGCCTAAAAGGTTCCACAATGACATTGTGTTGCACTGAATGTGCCTGAATGTTCCTTCAAATTACTGGTGCATTGACTCACACTCTCCTCATCTTTCTTATTCTAGATCTGGCGACGTGTTACCTAAGAGGTCAGCGCAAACTCACAGAGGACATCGACTGGTCTTATACAGGTGAGTACACTGCAAACAGTGCCCTTATTGTGTGCTAGCACCAGCCTTCAGTGTGGTATGTCACTGGCTTACACCCAAGAGTCTTAAAAACTGTTCCTTTGAATGAGAGATGAGCATTAGGTAGCAATAGAGGAAAGTCAGCAATTCTCTATCAGTGTGTGCTTTCTATTAGAAAAGACCGCTGCATGAAAGTTACCTCTCGATGCAGGGAGATTAAATAAAGTATTTAACAAGTTCAATAAAATTAAAAGTAAAAACAAACCAAAAGCATTGATGACTCATCTTGTTCACAGGGGAGTATATCAATTGTTTTGTCCAATCAACAATGGTCTCTAGAGAATGTTCCCGCCCCCTTACCTAACTGCCACTCATGGGCATTAGCAAGTAATTCTATATAAAGCTTTATATGAAGTATATTTAAAGCTGCAATCTGTAACTTTCTTTTTATGTAAAACTGAACAAAAAATCTGTTATTGTGCAAGTACAAATAGACAGTGATAAGAAATTATTTTGTTGCAGGCCAGGTTCGATTCTGCTTTACCCAGAACAGCTCTGTTGGAAACAATTATTGCATAAACGCCTATAAAATGGCCCATTTAAAGACCATAAATTGATTGTTCAGTTTAAAATAGATTTTGCAGTTTGTGCGGAGGGGCTGTTGAATACAAATGGAGTTGTCCGTTTTAGCTACAATCCTCCCTTAGAAGGCAGCTAGCTATTTAAGAAGTAGACAGCAAGGCAGCTCACTGTGTATACACTCACATGATCATCGCCACTGTAGCATGTTAGTCCCCTGTCGACCCTGTTTTCTGAACCCTGTGGCTGGGCTGCGATTTCAGCCATTGGCATGTCTTCCTCGTGTCTCCATCTGCTACGGGGGTTGGGGGGTGTACACGCTCCGATAACCTGCGGGTACATCCGAACCCAATGGTGCCCACTGCGCCTCAGAATTCCCCCTGTGATCTTCACTTCCTCTGAGGAGAGAAATATAAATAAACCTTAAATTTGCTACTCTCACTTTTTAATCAGAAAAAATAAAGAACAATTTTAGGTTGTAGGAATGTTCTCATAATGTTTCCATTAAGCCAAATAAGGGTTAGGAATGTTACTTTGAATATTCTAGGAACGTTTAAAACATCCAGCTGTTGTAAAATGTTCCACAAACATTAGAATAACGTTTTTAAAATATACAACATTAAAAACATTTTTCTAACGTTACTACAAGAATGTTTCTCGATAACTTTGAGAGAACAGACGCTGATTTAAATACAATGGCGGTCAAAATTCTTTCTTTGACACATTTAGTATTTGTCGCAGCTACTTTTAAACAATTGCTCCGCCCCTTATTTTATCAGCCTTTCTCATTGGTCAAAACTAGCCCGTGTAGCTTATAGCACAGAATCATAAATTCACAATCACACAAGGTGCATAGTGGCACTTCTTTGTTTTGGCAGCGGGTGCAGAACCGTGGGTTGTGTACTCTGCTACACACCTTTCATGGCAGAGATGTTTCTGGATAATTGGTAGGCGTAATCAGACCGGATGTCTGAACATCTTGCTTGTTACTGTGGCTTTCAGTCATGAGCAATCCGAGTGTCTTGACCATACGTGCAGCTGGAGGAATACAAATATTCAGAATGTCAGAGCAGTTTCAATTACTTCAGGTTCTGCACCTTTTTTTTGGTTGCCATAGCTACCACATTCTCTGTGATTATGAGTGTCCATGCTAGCGTGTGTGCGTGTGTGTGTTGCATGACCAGATGTGCACATCTGTATCCCCACCCCATCGCTGCCAACAGACACAGTATTCCTGTTGTTTGCCTTGAACCGCCCGGCTAACAATTCCATAATGACGTTTCCATCGAGTTACCAACGTGATTAAAAATGTAACTTTGAATGTTCTGGGAATGTTCATAACGTCCATCTTTTTTTAGACATACTAACATTATTGCTTGGTTATAAGGATGTAATTCGAACGTTTTACAAAGTTACACTAACAACTTCAGAATAACATTTTTGATCTGATACATAAGGTTGAGAAAACTTTCTGATAACGTTACAGCAGTTTTGGAATAACTGTGAGAACATTTACAGAACGTTAGCCAGCGTTCTGAGAACATTCCCTGTTAGCTGGGAATGGGTAATGGCAGACATTTGTCTGTCATGTGGATATAAGTCTCTCGGTTCTGGTGTTCTCGTGGGGTTGGTGTAATTCTTTATTGCCTTTTGGAGACGTATGATGTCGTAGCTCAAGAGGGTGACAGATTACCGCAGTGTGGAGGGGTGTAAATGATAATATACACGCTAAATGTCCTGAAGGGGCATTGAAGCTGCTAATTCACATCTAGCGTTTCATTGTTCGGTTAAATAGGCTTTCCTCTGGGACTTTTAATCAGTTTGTTTATGTGTGTGTGGTTAATTGAATGAGCTTGTTTGATGTGCTTGTTTGGTGATGCGCGACGCTCAGCCATCTGCTCTCTGAATATCATCTGCTGAAGTCTGATACATCACACTACATTCATACTTTAACAACTTACCAGTACTGATTCTTTATGTCATATCACCCAGCTAACGGTTTTAGCTTGTAAAAATGTTTCTCTAATGTTCGCATTAAATAGCAAAAATTTTAAAAAATGTTAGCTTGATTTTTTTTTAGGAACATCTGTCCAGTTTTTTAGATGTTATATTAATGTTATTGTTTGATTAAAAGTGTTATTTCTTTTTTTTAAATCTGCTTTTAAAATATTTCACTAACAACTTATAAATAACATGTTTGATATATGATGTATAAGAACATTTTAATATGGTTGGTATGGTTGTTCTCTCAATTTAATTTTTTTTGTCTTTTTATCAATAGTATAAAATACAAAGAGTGGGAAATTATTCAGGAAAAGGGGCTCTGTTTTATCATAAAGTAAAATTGCAAATAAGAGTTCACCTGATTTGTTAAATGTCTCTTTTGGTGTCACACATCATCGGCTATTTAAAGGGGCACTGAATCAGAAATACTGGGCTAAGAAATATCCGGTCTGTGGCAATGCCAGACAGTCGCCTATTGACATCCATGAGGACTTCACTCAGGTCAGAATCCAGTACCAGAACCTGCAGTTCGAGAACTGGGACCAGCCCACCACAGATTCAGCGACCATCACCAACGATGGGAAAACAGGTCTGTGAGAATTAACGTTAGATTACACACACAAAAGGCAAAAAATGAATCTTTTATCC
>JAZGTI010012550.1:0-13557 GCA_036877585.1 Botia kubotai
AAACAGACAGATTCAGGGGAAGCTGATCGGGAGCCAATCTCAGACATTATAAATGTGTGTGTGGACGGTGTAAACTCTGGAACAGGTGAATCAGGAGACAGTGGTCTGTATTCATTAACTGATGTGATGGACTCTGGTGAGGACCTTCTAAGATCAATCACCAAATCATCAAACACATCTGTCTGTAAATCTATATCAGACAGTATTGATTCAGGAGATGAGGACCTGTAAGCTTTTACAGGAATAGATTCATAGACTGCTGGAAAATACTGTGGAACAGGTGAGTCTGATGAGAGCAATCTAAACTCATTTATCGAGGTATCTGACTCAGGTGAGGACATCCTGAAACTGTTTTCTAGGGTCAACTGGTCTTCAAGAAAAGGCTCATTTTCTGAGCACAGAGACTGAGGTGAACATGATCTATATCTTGATACTGCCAGATCACTCTGAGGGAATAATGCACTGAATTGAGGTACAGGTGAATCAGGCGACAGTGACCTGAGATCATTTACTGATGCTGTTGATTCAGGAGACATGGGTCTACACTCTACACTGGCTTCAAGCATGTCATCCAGCTCAAGAGATTCTGGAGATATAGAACTGTATTCAGGATGTGTCTCAGGTGAAAGTGTTTCGTATTCATTGTGAATGGCTGGACATTCCAAACTGGGTTCTACCTGAGGTAAATCCTGACTGTTCAATGAGTTTATCTCTTTTGTACCACACACAGTTTCAGCTTGTCCAACAGCAGAGGTCAACGTCTTGACCTCTTCACATATACCTGTATCTTCAATAAACTCAAAAACACCAGGCTTTGTGCAGAATATTTCTCCTTTGTATTGTGGATCAAATATCTTGGCAATATGACTCCTAAATTCAGCTTTATACACTAGAGCATATTTTTGTTTAGCTGTCCCAGACTGACACATTTGAGAGAATCTTTCAGTCTGTAAGACTGTTTTCTCCACTGGCTCACCTTCAAAAGTCATTCTTTCTTCTATAACCGAAGACAAAAGATTGCATTCGGTCTCTGAAATAAATGATTCTGGAGATTCTGGTCTTGAGTCAGTAAATATCAGCTCACACTGTGAATACTCAATATCAGATGTTTCCAGTTCAGGAGATGAGTTTCTACAGCTCTGAAATGCTATGGCATCAGTGTGCGGGAACTCGGGTATCGGTGAATCAGGTGAGAGTGGTCTGTGATCATTTATTGATGCGAATGATTCAGGAGATGAAGGCCGGGTTTCAGGTTGATCTGCTGATAAAGGTCTCTCCTCACTGCTGGAAAGGCCTGACTCATCTGACTCAGATCTGTAAGCTTCAGCAGGTATAAAACACTCACACGCTGTTTGAGCAAAGCTGGGCAGAGGTGAATCCGGAGAGAGGCATCTCTGCTCATTCAAAGATGCATTTGATTCAGGGGATGACGGTCGACTTCCAACGAGACATTCTAATGACATAAACTCACAGTCTGAAATGTCAGACACAGACTCAAGTGATGGTGATACATATCCTGCATGTGTTAAAAAGTCACAGTACACTGCCGTTGTAAAACAAGGTACTGGAGAATCGGGGGAAAGCACGCTATATTCATTTACTGAAGCGGCTGATTCAGGAGATGACGGCCTTACTTCAGACCAGAATGAATTAGGGGATGAAGCATCAAAGCTTCTCTCTGTTGATGATTCCCTATCTGAAATGTCAGAACTAAATGACACAGGAGACCAAGATCCATTTGATTCTGATGATATTGACTGCCAGGACATCACAGAACCGGGTGAAACGGGTCTTACTGTGTCATCAGTCAGCTCTGAATAAGATGGTCCAAATAGAGATCTTTTAGCATCAGGTAAAGGAGATGTTTTGTATTCTACAAGATATCTTTTAAAATCAGGTGTGTCATTTTCAAAAGCAATTGGTAAAGGCGTCGATGGCCTAAAATCAGGCAATGGAGAATCAGCAGAGAGAAGCTTCCAGTCATTCCCTGAACTTACAGATTCAGGTGAAGATGCTCTTAAATCAGCCATTAATATACATGAGTCTGGTGAGGATGGTCTATACTCAAATGGTATGGGTGAGTCTAAAGGCACTGAGGCCACTGATTCTGGTGATGATGTTCTGTATTCAGACAAAGTCATTCCGAAACTGTCAACATACTCAACGCCTGTATCTGGTGACAAAGATCTAAGCTCATCCTGGGATGTTAATGATACAGGTGTAAGGGGCCTATACTCCAGAACTTCTGCTGACAACGTGGAGGTATATTTAGTGTCTGTGCATTGCACATCTGCAGGTTCAGTAATTATAATTGCTGAATCCAGTGACATTTGATTAAATGTGGAAGGGGTGCCCTCTTTCATTAAGTCACCTACAGGTGTAACACACAAGCTAGGTTGCTGAGGAGCACTAGAAATCGCCTGAGCAAAGCTTTCAGTAGATAATTCTGAGTGTCTGACTGTCAGCTTGTCAACCTCAACATCTGAGGAAACATCTGAAGACTTCCCCACATGGGCAGAGCTAGCATGAAGCACAACCTCAACTTTATCCACAGTAGAAATCTTATCCTCTAAGGACTCACAAGTGTCCATCGTTAGAATCTTCCCACTTGATGAAGCAAAATTATAACCTTCACCGAAAAGGGTTCTGTAGAACTTGTCAGAAATTTCCTCAACATGACGCTTTATATACTCCTCGCTTTGGCTTGGTTTCTTTGGAAGTACAGGGTGTTTAATCAATGACGAGGGTTGTTCAGATTGTACAAATGCAATTGCCTCACTCTTCTCACTTGATGTGAAGGTATGTGATGTTCTGGAGACATGCGAGGACATGTAATCTTCAGAATCCTGCTTAAGTTCCACAGATAACTCACGGAAATCCGTCTCAGCATCCTCGGATTCCAAAAGGATGTACTCAAAATCGAACAGGTCTGTTTGCCTCTGACTCTGAAGTTTGAATGGAGCAATCTCTTTAGCATCCTGTTGGGTGGAGACTGGGATAAAATGCCCCCCAGTTGCTCCTAACTCTTGGAGAGGATCATCTGCGCTTTCAGTTAACGTTTCAGGCATTGTGTCTGATGATTCATTGGGAACAGCAGCACCTCGGTAAACTGGATCATAAACGTGAGACTGCAGCCTCCAGGGAACAGCTTTGTACAGGGTGAAGAAGGGACTTACTTTTTTGAAAGTGCCTGGGAATTGTTGCCTCAGTCCAACCATCTCAAAACCACTGTGTGTTGAGCCTCCAGCCACACTGACAAATAAAAAACAAAATTTAATTTACTTTTTGTTTTATAAATACATCTCTTGTTGTAGATGTCAGAAATGGAGTCATCTTACTCGGAACTCTTTTCCTCTTCCGTCCGCAGCTTCTCTTTCTGAGAAACTTTAGGAGAAACATAGGAGAGATCTTCAACAGAAGCCACCACAGGCCAAAGTTCTGACCCTCTTTGAGAGATCTCTGTTCGCCGACCCGACCTGGGGCTGTCCATGTCTTCCTGCAGGGCTGAGAAACCTACACATGCCAAAAGAGTGTTTGTTATTAAAGCACTGCAGCTGCTGTTGAATAATGCACAATGGAAGTGTATACATAAACACAGCAGGGATTTTTTATTTCCTTTTAAACGCCACGCCAGCTGGTCTGTTTTTTTATTTAAAAAATAAAATGTTTTAGGTTCATTTTTTCTAAAACCTCAAAAATTAATTTGGGTTTACTCGATAAAAGAACCTTTCCAATGTAGCCCAAAAGGCCCAAAGTTCCTTACAGGGAAGCGGAAGTATTAAGGTCCAACAAAATATGTTTAATGGACAATGTATTCTGACGCAACAAACATTTCAGAGAATTGTGTTCTGTATTAAATAAATGTATTAAATATAGCAGGCAAATCAAGGAATGACAATAAACACATTTGTACATAAAATAAGATCAAAGCTTAAGACCATATTTGCTAAATTAAAGCCATCCAAACCTTCACTGTGATCCAGTGATATTGTTTGTTCAATTTCTGCATAGGTGTGTAAAGACTGTTCCAGACTGGACTGCGTGATCTTCGTTTCGATGAGATGCACAATGTCCATGCGATTTATTTTGGTGAGTGTCTTTATCAAAGCGCTCTCTGTAAAGAAATGGAGATATATTATCTCAAATACAAATGTTAGATGTTGGCAAACATTAGATGTTAGTGTTATATAATTATAAATAAAGGCATGTTATTTAATGCATACACGTTTCATTATTTGTAACGTAAATAAAGAAAAAACACAAAGCAATGTAGGTTTATCTGTACAATTGACATCTAGATCATTGTACTGGTATTGTAAACTAAATGCAAACTAAAGGAAAATACACGATCAACTGTCTTACCTGAAGCATTTTTGCCCTCTCTTTCTTTCCATAGCTTTATGAGAGCGTGGCTTTGGTCTTGTAGTGAATTGGGGTTCTCATTTCTTATCAGATTAACCTGCACATCGCTGAATTCAAGCTCGCGGGCCAGTTCTAATTGAACATAAACACGACAGAATGCATATCCTATTCACACCAGTGAACACAAAACAATGACCATAGATACCTTCTGTCCAAAGAAACACGTAATAATAATTGATGAAATTCAATAAACACAAGCACAGACGCTTTTGCAATTTTTGCATCTCAAGTAAAGCCACAAGCAAATCCAAAAATCAAATTTTTTGTTTACTTGCCAACCAGGATAAATATCGGCATAAGAACTGCCACTGCTGCAGCTGACAAGAGGACAGATGCTGTATCCAGAAGTTTAAAGTGGCAGGGAAACATCGGACCACATTTAAGACTGAACTGACTAGCATTATCACTAATATATACTTACCTTTGCATCTTTATCTTACTACCCACCTCTGGATCTATCCTAATCTAACCTTTCTTTAGCAAAGGGAAGAAGTTCATTATCACACCCATTAATGTTGTTTATCTTTAAGTGATAAAAATTCAGTTCAGTTTATTCCCCATAAAAAAACGAATGAGTAACTATGGTAACCACTCCCTATTGCATACACAGGGCCCCAATGCCCACTGTATCTATGCTCACACAATAATAACAATTTAAACATAAAATATTTTCCCACATAAATGGGTCACATACCGGGTTTAAACACATACCGGGTTACTGTTATGACTTGTAAGATAACTTGTTGATAACTGGTAAGTCATTTACCTGACCAGCTGAAACCAAGATGGTCAGCTATCACAGCCAGGCGACTTTCTTTCCTGTCAGCTTCATCCTGTGGATCTACTGCAAATTCCACAACAGCATCAAGAAACAGATGAGCACACAAATTCAATTTACTGACAGCACTAAGTAAAGGTCACTGGCTTTCTTATGCATGAACATCGAATGAATACTTTTTGACACATTTCTGAGCGAATGCAATAGAAACCATTTGGAACTGATTTTGAGTGGTGAGTAAACAACAAATAAATGACTATAAATGTCCCAGAATTATTGAGCCTTTAAAAAATATCTAAATTGAATCCAAATTGTAACGAAATTATATGTCATCAGTCACTATATCGGTAAACATACTAGATAAATTCCCCTACCGCTTTTAGGTAAATCTTGAGATTTAAAGACACAAAGAAGGAAAAGAGAAAGTCACAAACACAGCCCAAACATCACAGAAGAACCACGAAGAGTTGAAGATTTAGTTACAACAAAGAGAGGCAACACGTTCATCACTGAGGTGCTGAGGCAGATGAGAAAGAGATAATGGGCCCCAAGATATGGGCGATACCTTGACTTCGGACTTTATCAGCAGGAATTCGTTCCATCTGGGTCTCAACAGGGTCGTCCCATCTAGGCCTAATGACCAATGGATCCTCAGGGAAAGGCATTTGCATGTCAGGGAACGGTTCAATCTCTATTACGGAGGCATCAACAGTGCTGCTTTCGTCATCGGATAGGGCAGCAGCCTCCTCTTTTTCTTTCTCTGCCTGAGCCAAACTTTCAACTACCTTAGCTGCCTCATGACTAATCTCCTCAAAGAATTCAACAGACTGTTTGTTTGTGTCAGTGGATTGGCCCTTTTTTTGTTTTGCTGGTGTGGAGGTTTGAATTGGTTGACTAGGCTTTCCTCTGACTGGTAGTCTTGATGGGAGTGTCTTGTTTTTGCTGGATAAGTCAGCGCTGGTTGAACGAGTCTGGTCCTTTTTGATTGTTTTTCTTGTAGAATCACTTTCACAGAAGCTCTTGGCTTTGGAAGACTTTGTAAAGCTGGGGCCTATGGAAAGACCTGTGTCTGTCTCAGATTTTCTTCTTGATTCAGGTTTTATGGGCAACTTTGACTTCTTATCCTTAGTTGCTTCTGCTCGCTTTACAGAGGCTGCGGGTTCAGACCTGATGGAGCTGGCTTTAACAGGGATTCTAGATTTTGGTTTCTCCTCCTCTTTGGAGGCAGACGTATTTTTTTTAGTTTTAGCCGATGAGGAGGCTGCAGGATGACTTTTAGAGACTAGTTTACTTTGAGATTCTGACACCCCCACTAAAGTTGGGGATGTCTTTGCAGGGGTTTTGGGTAATTCTATAACCGAGTGCTGATCCTCAGGTGAGGAATCTGATGACTCTTCATCCTTTTGTGAACGAACTGATATAGTAACTGTTGACACTGCTGTCTGAATATTTGTTATGACAGTTTCAGAAGAAGCAAGATCAGACTCTAAATTTCTCTCTTTTGTTACTTTGTCTGATTTAACCTCTGCTGTTTCTGTCATGTTTTGGTTCTTCTCTGCAGTTTTGTTAGAAACACCCAATTTGATAGAGGTTCTAGGCTTTGAGGCATCTGACTTTGTAGCTGCAGCCTCAGCTGAAGCACGGACAGATAAATCTGTGGCCTCTTCTAAGATGTCATCATCTTTCTCTGCCTTGATCTGCAAGGAGAGATTGCAGCCAACCTCATTTACAACATCACTGGAAGCTCCAACAGGTTCACGCCCTCGTTCTTCCGCTATGGCCTCTCCAATGGGTTGCTCTCCTATTTGGTAAAATGCAAACCCTTCTTCCTCATAACTTCTTTTTGTCATGTCTATGGCGCCACTTCTTGTCATCTCAAAAAGTTTCCCCTCTTGGAAAAGGAAAGGGTTTCTTTCACTTGTCGGTGTACCCTCCTCAGTAGGTGTCCGTCCTGGTGTTGTGTCTGGAGTTTCCCCTTGGGAGTGTGGATCTACTACAAGGCCCAAAATCTTTTGTTCTTCTTCTTTGAGTCTTGCTGCAAATGCCTCATCATCTTCTCGCATTGAATTCCAGGCGTCTGTCTCTGCTTTAGCTGTAACTCCTCTAGATTCAGTCTTAGGAGGTTCCTCTTCAGCATCGTCTTCCTCTGTGTCATCATAAATACATATTTCTGGTTTAAATGTGTCTTTTGTTTGCCCAATAACAATTGGTATAGAATCAATATCTCGGCTGCCACTATGAATATCTACATAAGATGTCTCTGCATGCCTCATGTAATCACCCTTAATCTCATCTGTTACATTACACTCCTCCTGACTATTGTAATCACCTTTTTTGCCACTGGCTGCATCATTCTGCTTTTCATGACTGTAAATCTCTTGACTTTCCCTTGATCTTTTTAAGCTTTCCTCTTTTTGTTCATCTGTTATATTAGCAGCCACTTTGTTGTTGTTAGATGCAGTTTTGTTCACTTGTGCTAACTCTGAATCAACATATTTATTTTCTGTAAGTTTCTCATTGTGTGATTCTTGAAGACTTTGAGGTTTTATGGAATGCTCTTCAGAGACAGACTGAGGTCTCCTCGTTGTTGATTCAGCTGGAGATGCTGCACTGTGGGTCATGGTTTGGTGAATGTCCTCAGCTGTTTTGGGGCTCTTATGTACACCTGCTGGAAAAGCAGAGGGAGGTTGTACTTTAATGATGGGTTCAATAGACCGTTCTACCTCTGAAGCTTGTTTGGACTCAAACCCAACATCATCCACAGAGGATGTTTCATGTTTGGATGCAAGGGTAAACAGCTTGATGCTGTCATCTCCTGCATCAGACACTACCAAAGTCTGAGTGGACTCGCTATCTTTTCTATTGTCCTTTCTGTCTTTTGCATCTTGCTCCATTTCATCAAATGTTTTTATTTTGGCAGCCATTTTAAACATCTCTTCCTCTGGAGTAATTTTCCTCTGTGTCAGGCCACACTTCAACTCAACATCTTCTACTGTCTCCTCAGGACTTACTGATGGCTTAAAGGGAACATTCAGGACCATGGGGTCTGGGGTTTTAGGATTGACCTCACAACTTACCTCTTCAGAACTTGGTGTGTCAGTTGAGAGAGGACTCTTACCCGAACTGGTCATCAGGGACGTCTGCTCACGACCATCATCATTGGCTTTACCCTCCTGTTCTTTCAGCATTCTACTATGCAAACTGTCTGGGGGGATTTCAGGGGCTTTGGAGGATGTCAGGTGCCCTGTGGTCACACTGGGTTGTTCTACTGTAGGTGGGAAAGCCAGGTTGGTTTTCTGCTCTACAGGGCTGCTTTCTAAGGAGTCACGACACGGGGATTCTTTTGTTGGGCTTGGCTCAATGGAGTCTGGGGTTTTATGGGAAGAGTTGTCTTCCATCAAGGGGCTACCCTCTAATGAGTCCTTGTGACTAATGGTAAAGGGGTCATCAGCTACAGGACTAAGGGTTTCTGAATCGTGGCGTCTAAGAGGCAGCACTAATACACCATGATCCTGTGTAGATGCCCTTGAAGCCACAGAGTCAGTAGAAATTGGTGTAGGCTGACCATCAAAGGGTTCCTCATCACTCAAAAAGCTCTCTAATGTTTCAGATGGCCGTTTTGTCAGTTTTCTTGATTTATATGGCATGGGTGATACAGAAATAATGTCCTTATCAGTTTGTTCATCCCCAAATTTAACTACTTTGCTATGAGACTCACTTTTTGCTGGTTCATCCATCGCTTTGCTTGCTACTGGATGTTGAGTTGTATCTTCAGATGTCTGCTCATTAGTGCTCCTCACCTCAGTAGAAAAGGAGACAGATACTTTACTTGTGTTGACTCTAGAGGTGACTGCTAGTGATTCTGATGTCTTTACAGATATAGACGTAGATGCATTTTGGGGTGATACAAAGGGGCTCTCAGGGCTTGTTTCTGGAGTTTCAGCCATGCCTTCATGTTTGTAACTTTCTTCAGAGCTTACTGCAGCTTCCACTTCACCAGGGCTGGCATTGGGTGAGTCTATTAATCCTTCATGTTTAAGACTGTCTGGGCTGTCATCAAATGCGCTGTTTTTTGTACCTGTCATACCTGAGTCTAGTCCAGAAGACTCACCCTCACCACCTTTATCTTTCTGGTTCTGAATACTTTTTTGACCTTTTCTAACATCTTTAGAGTGTTTTGTGTGGGGACTAATACAAAGTTCTTTTTCATCATGTTGGTCTTCAGACTTTGAAACAACAAGAGGCACTTCATGTGAGGGTGCTTGGGAAAGACAATGTGTTTTTGTGGTTAGGGCCTCTGGCTGACTTGTTGTGTGCTCTGTTTTGGAAGAGCCCTTGTGCTCAAAAAGCCCAGACTTTCTTTTTGAGGGGTCTTGGCCAGTTTGAAATGCTCTCATTAGTTCTCTTACGGACATAGTTTCTTCTAGTCTCTCAGACTCAGATTTTGTTGATCTGGAAGTTTGTTTCTGGGGTGAGACAGTTTGCTTTTTCAGACCTGTTGTTTTCTGCTCTTTGGCGATAGAAGATACTTTGCTTTCTGCTGCTTTATGTGGGGTTTTTTGTCCTATCTGTGTTTTGTGACCCTTTTGCTCTTCCTCTACTTTCTTTTGAAGAGCCTTAACTTTCTCTTTAATAGAACCAATTGGTGTCTCTTCAACTACTGGTGAAACAGGAGACTTTTTTTGGCCTCCAGGGACAGGCAGGAGGGCATCCCCTTCGGAAGACTTCTCTGCTGTTTTACTGACTATGCTTTCTTTGGCAATAACCGACTGGGTTTCGTCAGTGTGACCGTGAAGTCCTTTCTTTCTGACTGGCTTTTTTACTTCTGCTGTATGAGTTCTAATGTCTTTTGTCACTGTAGGGACAATTTTACGACCACCTCTGCGCAGAACAACCTCAGTGAACCTTTGCTGCGATGCAGTGTCTTGGGATGCAAGCTTAGAAGTTTCAGGCACATCTAAAAGATACTCCTTCGCTTCTCTTCTGGAAACAGTCTCCATGCCAGACATGACTCGTGGACCCTTCGGTCTCTGTGACCCTCGGTTGACTCTAACCTCCTTAAGAAGGGACTCTTGAGACTCAAAGGCTGCCATCATTTTGGCCTCTTCAATTTCATTGTCTGTTAGGAGAACCCACTCCTCATCCTTCTTATACGGGTGACTCACTGCTTTTGCAGACTCTTCCTTGTCACATGTTCCACTCCTCAGAATTTCACTAACTTTCTCTAGGTCCTCTTTGACTTTTTCCATTATCTCGAAAGGCTCTGCTGACACCTCCTCTGCCCCCTTATCTACATACTCCCCTTGCATTGAACTTGCTTTCTCTGAGGAATCAGTGGTCAGAATAGCAGTCATTTTGATAAGATCTTGCTTCATCTCCGACACGTCAGAAAGTAAATCTGGACTTGCAAGAGCAGGCGAGTCTCGGATCAACTGTGTTTTCAGGAATGACGTTTCTGTTGTTTCAGTGTCTTCATCATCTTCCGTTGTGACAAGGGACATTTAAGGAGCAAATTAACCAAAATTTAAATTAAAGGGACAGAGATTGGAAAAGGAGATAAGGGATAAATTCAGAAAGTTTCAAGGATCAGAAGGCATCAAGATGATAAAAGATGGTAAGTGGATTGGGGGAGGATGAGTGGAGAGTCTACTGGAGAATAACAACTGCAAAGCAAATACTGAGCAAATCTTAGAGACAAAATAAAAAGGAAACTTGCTAATTTACATTTGTTTCACAGCATGCTCACACATGAACAGAATGTGAAACAAACTAATGCAATTATTATGGGAGATGAAAATAAGTCAACACTGGGACAAAAAAACAACTGAAGAACAATAACACAAGTACACATCTCAAGATTGCTCAAGATGTATAACTCATGTCTGAGAAAGAGAGACAGAGAGAAACCTCAACAAAACTCAACTCATCAACACAAGTCCTGAAAATGTTTTAAAGAAAGCCAGTGATATGAAACTAAAAACATGACATGATGTTTTTTAAGAAATTTTAAGAATATCATACATGTAGTGGTTGGAACCTGGAAAAATAAACTATAATAAAAACTATAAACAAAATATTAAAAGTACACATGAAAGTGGAACATTTAAAATAATTTCAGATTAAAAGTGATAATGGCAGAAACTGTTAAAAAATGATAGAATCCCTCACGCACACATACACATACAAACACCACACTTAACACACTTAAACACAGGGTTAGCTGTTATTGCCATGGTAAACTGATGTCATTTAACATGTTAATGTTCTATGTTGTGGGGACAAGTTTAGCTATTCCACTTTTTCTGTGAGGACACATTTTAATGCTATGACCATCACGTTCTGGAAAATGATTTTCACTTTGGCCGAGAGGAACCCGTTTCTATTCAAGCACGACAAGGCCTATTAAGAAGACCTATTTCTGACATGGAAGAACCTGACTGACCTGCCCAAAACCCAGACCTGACCGCCAATGAACACTTTGACACATTATGAATCGCACCCCATCACCCAAAATCAATAACTGAATATGACCTGTCAAATCATGTCATGTTTAAACAGGAGCAAATCCATGCCTTCAGTTTTTTAACATCTAGTGAAAAGCCTTCCAGGTTTGGCTCTGATGGGGTCTGATTCTCTGTTCCAATTCATGCCGAACATGTTTAGTGGGGTTCAAATTTGGGCTTTGAGCAGAACGATCAAATTCTTCCATATCTGAGCCAGAACTACTGTCATTTTCAAAAATGTTAAAACAAATTTAGAGGCTCAGAAAATTAAGATTTAAATGAAGACTAGAATGTGTGGAATAGTAAAACCTGTCATTAGAAGAGTGTGTCTGCATATTTTTGGTCATATAGCGTATATAGATTACGCATAGGTAACATTACATAGTGTGGTGATTCATATACTCTCTAAAGATGTAGTAAAGAATCTATTCTATGTTCATTTCCATTATTCAGTATGTACGCCAATGATCACATTGTTAGAGACAATAATGACTAGCGTAACAAGATTGCTCTGTTGTTCGATTAATAAAGAATTATATTGCATGTGTTAAAACTGAGATATAAACCAGCATCTGAAGAATATCTGCAGGGACACTACAAACAAAGAGGGGAAACTACAGATCTAGATGGAAATCATAATTTGCTTTGCAGATTGTTATTGCGGGGAAATGGGAATCTAAAAAAACAAATATCACCACAGTATGAATGAAATTTACTTGTGCACAAACAAGCTTTATGAACTTTTCCCTATCGTAAACAGAGAAGTGAGCTAACAGATACTTGCATAGCTTACAAAGTGTGAAAGGTTGATATACAAGGCTCATTCTACAAAACTGGTGCCTTACGTTTGTTTCCCTTTAACATGGATGCCAACAATGATAAACATCCTGCAGTGTGATCTGTGGGTTACGTAATGCTTGAAATATCTAAACGGACGGTAACACCATCAACCAAAGTTAGATACGATCAAATATCTGTTTACGTCTGCTGCTTAAAATCTGCTAGAAACTGCAGAAGATTCAACATGGAATAAAGATGATGTAAAAGCACCAGTTTTATAAAACTGAGGTCCAAAGTTCAGGAGTTAAATAGTTATAGTTAAATAACTAAGCAGTTAATGACTCACTCAGACATCATGTCACACATTATAGTTACTTTACAGCTTGTTACAGTCATGCTATGTGAGTCATTCGACAGCGGTGAGATCCTCAGTTAGTAGGTCTGGTGCAAAAAGACACGTTTTAATTAATTAAACTAGATAGCTTACATTTCTCAAGTGTTCGGTTCGCCTGGAAAGAAAAACAGGTGAAGAAAATAATTCAATTCTATGAATAAACAGACATTCAGACATTTCTACACTTTACAAATATTTGCATATATGTGTATATTTTTTGTATTTGTATCTATCTATATAAACAATATCTAACTATCTCTATCTATCTATCTATCTATCTATCTATCTATCTATCTATCTATCTATCTATCTATCTATCTATCTATCTATCTATCTATCTATCTATCTATCTATCTATCTATCTATCTATCTATCTATCTATCTATCTATCTATCTATCTATCTATCTATCTATCTATCTATCTATCTATCTAGAAATAAATGGTAATTCAAATTGAGCTGGCTGAACTATATAATATATACGTATATATATAATATATATATATATATAATATATACGCATTGAACTATATAATAATAACAGTGATAATAACAGTGATTAAAGGCTGGACCGGGACTTAAAACTGAAACAAGGGTCGAAAGCAAAAGAGCTTGTTATGTGTTAAGCAAAGAGCAGTTACCTCCTCATCAGCTTCTTGTTCTGAATCTGATTCCTTAGAG
>JAZGTI010012551.1:0-15618 GCA_036877585.1 Botia kubotai
TACATACACTGTCTAGGACTCTTACACCCAATGTCCTCTGACAGTTCAGACATTACAAAACAATGTAATAAAAATCATTTAAATAGTTGAACGCACCCAGAAACACACACATATGCATGCACACACAAAAACATGAATGGACTAAAGTAATGTTGCAAAGAATATGCAGGCATGGGTCTGAGGCTGTTTAAATTAAACTATACAAATGAACCTAACATAGAACCAAGCTCACATTGAGCTCAGATAGGCTGGAATCAGGGTGCTAAGAGTTGAAGAAAACAGTAATTACACACACGCACTCACATACATGTGTTCTAGGTCTTTGTGGAACAATAGTAAAAGCTTATTTGTAAGTTTATGAACTGGTATACAATTATTTAACAATAACAAATATAAATGACAACGACCATTAAAACAGTCTAAACATTTAGATGTTAAAATATCATTGCTTGATCTCATTGAAAGACAGAAATCTGTGTTAAACTAAATTCAATAGTTTTGAAGATTAACTAAAAACCGCTAAATTACAGATTTTGTTACATATTTGAAAATGAAGCTATTATTCCATTGCATTTAAAAGAACATTTTACAGTATAAAGATTTACATATCTAAGGCAGTGAAGTTCCCGTAATACGAATTTTAATAAGCCTACCAGCTCTACTCACTATGAGAAAACACTGACTCCTACTGGCCAAAACTCTGTAGTGCCGCACAATCCTGCACTCCTACATCACCAAGGGAGAACACACACACATACAAAAATGCACTCACACAAGGAAAGGCAAACAATGTAACAGAGAAAGAAACAAAAAAGACAGTTTATTGGGTTGCCATAGTACAGACACAAAGTCCATACACGAAGATCTGGCATCACAACCAGAATCAGAGAGACTCAAATCAGTGCTCATGCAGAACATCAGGGTGGGATCTTGGCGATCATCATCTTAGGAAAAAAGGCCAAAATCAGCTCTCCTACAGAAGCAAGCAGCATGAGAACAGATGTAGTGAATCACACACTTTATATCATGGTTCAACACACTGCTCACACACACACAAGTGATGAGGTCACTGTGATGAGTGGCAGAAGGCTTCAGACAATTGAAGAAACAAGTCCAGCTGCACTTGAGTAAATACTACCTGACATTCAGCAATGACCTGGATGACTGGGAACTTTCAGAGGTGGGTTCACACACGCAGATGGATGTTGGTTGATGCAAACGTACACTGGTTTTAGTAACATTTTAGTTAAAATGTTATTACCAAAAATGACACAAGAAAACAACCAGGACGATCTTTTATGTTCTCTGTTTGACAATAGTCTGACGACAATGACAAAGGCACAGTCAGTCTGTTGACCCCATTGTTTGGTGTTTCTGTTATTGCTGTAGGCCCAAACTGAATCAGGAAAGTGTTCATAGCCTTGAAACTGTATCTTTAGGTAATATACAAGATGTTCAGTAATATAATACAAAGCATCAGTAAAACAAAGGCGTTCCTGTAACTCTGGTAGAGAGTAGCGCTAGCAATGCCAAGACTATGGGATTGATTCCCAGGAACACAAAAACTGATCAAATGTACCTCAGAAGCATTGCAAGTTGCTTTGGATCAAATCATTTACCAAATACATAAACACATATATAAATATACAATGCAGTTAAGTGTATGAAATAGTTCATATGAAAGCATTTCTGAAACCATTATGCAGAATGCTTCAAATGCCCAAAAGCCACCCTGTCTGTGATGTTATTATTTTAAACTTGTTTTCATGTTGTTTATTGGAGAGTTTGTAGAACCGTGACAAAGATTCTTATGACAAAGACACATGGAGTGAATTTGTAATGCTTCCAATTAGTGCACCGTGAGTTGTATTGGAAGAAAAGCATCTGCTAATGGAAACTACCAAAGCCCCCTTAACAGCCTCAAAACATCATGACCAACATAAAATTCATGAGCAAGTATGAGAGGCGTTAATAGATGTTGGCTACAGCAATGTGTGGAAGCCTTAAGAGGAGAAACAGGGAGGGTTAACAACACATTAAACAACCATTAAACTGAAAATAATACTGCCAAAGGACGTGCAAAAACACAATGTATATAAAATGCCTGCAGAAATCCCTCTAAATTCTGATAGTATGACTTCAGTAACCAGCCTTAACCTGTACCCAATGTGCACATCTAAAAAAAACTATCCTGAGATGGGCACACACACACACACACACATCAGGCACAGTGAAAAAATGAAACTTAATATGAAAAATGCCTCAAATAATGTTGGTTTTATTAGAGGAAAAATGTAACAATGTCACCCATATAGTCTCCATACATTCTTCCTACATTCACTTTTGTTCCCAAGAACGTTGTCTAAAACAAAACAAGATTGTCATTCTCAAACTTTTTTAACATATGGTGTTAGTCCTAATAAAACAAACCACTGAGAAACGGTTAAAAACAAACTCTTTGTCAAACCACCAAACACACTGACGTGCGCACACACAGTTAAACACACGTGCTCTGATCGGGCCAGATGTTCTAATTCTTTAAAAGACAAGCACTGGCAAACTTCAGCAGTGGTAGGACTTCCTGCATTTTCCAGGCATTTGGCAAGAGTCATCTCATGTACAGCAGACAAAAACACTTTTACGAAATGTGCGTCTTCCAACAAAGAAGGAGCTGTTACAGTTTCTCACTCCTCTCTAACAGTAACTTCCTCTAGAGGTACTATGTTCTCCAAAGAGCCAGTGCCGCAATGCTGCAAGGTTGTAATGGAGAACACAGTGTGTAATAAGAAGAGAACAAGCACACACAGTTTCAATTTACTGCCATGAAGACGATTTGTATACGACGCGGCTCCTGATGATAACCTCCTATGCAAAGGAAATGAGCCCGGGAGGCGTGTCAAAGCGCACGCAGCTCCTACAGAGTCACACCCATTCCATCTGACATCACAACACTCTGGACCCTGATTGGTCAAAAACTCCTCTTCCAACCCTGATGAAAAGAAAAAGAGAAAGACTGGGTTAACTATGCAGTTACCTGTGGAATGTGGAATCTTTCCATCTGTTTTAGGGGCCCATCATAGTTCAACATTAAACCTTTGGCTATGCGTCATTCTATGAGCGTACAGCTGAAATGTTAATTACGCTAGTGGTGGAGGTGCAAAGAGGCAGCAGAGAACTTTTGTTTATTGGTGTCTCTGCATTGGTGTTTAAACAACAACAAAACAATGTTGATGATTTTCTTTTTGTTAAACAACATTGAAGAACAAATCATCTTAAATTATTGCAAAGGACCACGGCATTGTGATATACAAACGTTAAACCACTTAAGGCAACAGGAGGAAAAATTTACTCCATCCTTCTGGAGAAGGGCCTGTTATTTCAAAACGAACCAATCAAAGCTGTTGTGATCTGCTCAGATGTTTCTGAATCTAATGCAGAGGCTAAGCTGTAACTGCCATAGCTATGCAGAGCCTACAGCATATGTTTGACAGAAAAGTAAAAATCTGCCTATACAATTGCCAAAGCAAATCATGTTATGAGTGTAAACTATGCTACCGTGCTGGTTGTGTAACCCTTTAAGGGTCTGTGCTGGCAACTGAAAGGTTCTAGGTTCAAGCCCATGACAAGGTGATACTATCACCATTGTGCCCTTTGCCAAGGCACTTAATTTAGTTATTTTCTTGTGGTACATAAATCTATGTATGGATTAAAGTGTCTGCTAAATGTCTAATAACCTGTGCTGTGTTACCTGTGCCAATTGATGTTTACCTGCACAGAGAAAGCTGGGCAGGCCGGCATACAGCAGACGGTCATTGTCAGGTAGAATGAAGGGGCAGCTGGCTGCGACCTCACCGCAATAGTGCTTGCACGGCAGCCACCTTTCGCACTGCCGATGGGGAACCGGAAAAAATTCTGCACAAAGCCAGGCTTTATACACTGCCTGCAACATACACAAAAGCGTGCACTTCATAACATTTATGGTATACAACGTGTTTAAGACATAAATATTGTGATAAGCTGGTGGATGGACAAAAACTGTTTTTTTTTGTTGAGCAACTAGTTGAGCACTGCATTAGCAGCGCAAATATCATAGGTTCGAATCCCGCACAACATACTGATCAATGTATACCTGGAATACACGTCTGCCAAATGCGTAAATGTAGACAGAATAGGACAATTTCGGGAACCACGTTGTTTAGTGGTGACCGTACGTGCGCTCTGCGTCTCACCTGGCACAGGTGTGTTTCCGATCGCACAGAGTAGTCATCCGCCATGTATTTGCGCGTAAGGATGTCAAACTCTTCGTATTTTTCCTGAGCGTGTTGGTCGAGCAGGATGTACTCATGAACACAAGCACTACACACATCCCCGTCCTCCGGGCCGCCGCTGAACAGGTCGTGAATGACATTGGCCAGGCTGCAGTTAAGCCCCTTCGGACTGGGCATGCTTTCCAGCAGGTCTGCTATTGTTAGCAGGTCGCAAAACGACAAGCTAAAGTTCCGGAAGTACTCTAAAAACAAGTGTGGCGACACCGTGGGCACCGGTATGGTATAGGAGGAGCTCACCGAACTGTTTTTCTGCCGGTAAAGCGTAGAACACGCAGACTCCAGAGGCTCACGGCGCTGTGCGTCCGCGTCCACGCACTCCGGTCTGTTTTCCGTCAGGTTGCTCAAAAGAACCCCGCAGTCCTCATCGCGCAGGCCCGTCTGGGCGTCGTGACTCGCGTTGCTCCACGTTCTCCGGTGAGTCCGGTCTCTTGATCGCGGCTTGCCTCCCGCGCAGAGCCAAAGGTGATCGGACAGGAGCGCCGTGAAAAAGAGCAGCGATGCGAGGCTCATGCGCCATCTCTGCACCTTTTCGGGCTCCGCGCAAGGTTTGTCGATCGGTTTGGTCAGGCAGCAGATTTCGACCTCGGCGTCAAGTTTCCTTCCACACCGCCGGGCGCCCGTGACCATATTTTAGAGGGGGAGACAAAGGCGCGAGCTCACACGGGCGGGTCTCCTCCGCAATATTTCCCCCGTGACGTTGCCTACCGCGACGCTTACATGTTGGCTCGAAGCATCTCTTTTCACCTGATGTTCAAAATGAATGTGCACCAAAAACACCTGCGTCTAAATTACCGAGACAGTGCATGATCAAGCACATGCCGCGAGACCCCCGATCCGCTACCCCGCATCGCCTTGACAGCACATCGTACAATGCCAAATCTCACTCATTCACGGGCGTCTCGAAGGCAGCGGGTGGAAGAGCAAGATCTGTTCGTCTGTAGAGGGCTTGTCATCTTCCCGTGGTCTCCTTCACTCTGTCGCCATCTTCGCTCGCACTCAGACGAACCCTGAGATGTTTTAATTGAAGGCGGGGGTGTGGCGCGTGCGCCGTCGCGCGCATCCTTGCCTCCTCCATTGAAGCTTCATTCACCTATGCGCTCACCATTCGACAACATGACACCCCCTCGAGGAATCGCCCCGCGCTCCTTCAGTCAGGCACATAGTGCCCGGTTATTGCTTTAGAGCATCGCCACAGCACTGGGGGTGTGCCAATGAGAAAGATAATATGCACACAATAGACGCATCTAAACCCCCTAAAAACCAAATAAACAGAAATTGAAATCAAGAGAGATTTCCTATCTTACCTTTAGTATATTTTCATTTTCATTTACTTTACCATTTCTTTCTTTCTTTTAATTAAGAAAACAACAAAAGATTAAGTACGTAAATAGTGCACCATAAAGACTTACATTTGGTGGCATTAGTTAAACAATCCCAGTGAAACACATTTTTTAAACCTGTTTACTCAGAAATAGATATATACATACTGGCCATGAATACATAGACATGCAGACAGATAAGGAACAGGACAAGATTAATCTTGACACAAATAAAATAACGTATTTAAACTTGTATTTTGGTATACGACGCTGTCTTTGTTATTGCCGCTAGATGGCACTATAGACCTAAAAAGATACAACAGTTCTGAAATTTGGCAGCAGTAGCATTAAAAACAACCAGGGCTGAGGGCCTCTGGAAAGTGTTGAGAGAAAGGGGTGGGATTTATTATCCGGACTTTTGATCCTGAATTAAAATAAGACATGGGGGACTAGGTGTGTTTCCGGCCTGAGAACTGTCCAGATCATTTACTGGTTTTAAATAAACTCAAGAGTGTTTGCAAGTCCTGCAGGGCATATAAAAGAGTTGCTATTCTCCTCAAAATACATGTTTTGAGTGCTATTGTATGAGCAAGATGCCTGGGCTCTTCTGACTTCTCATCTTAAAACCAGTTTTAGTTGTTATTTAATCCAGCCAATTTGATTGATTCGCTAGTTAAAACAGACAATTTCATTTAGTTTAAGAGATATTGTAATGGTTTGTTTTATTTAAACTTTTAAATCTTGTTTTATCAGACTTATTTTTAAAACCAATTTAGTACCAAAAATATCAAAGGTGTTTTCTGTTTATCTCTCCTCTCTTAGTAAAGACATCAGACATCATCTGCATTCTGTGTGTGTGTGTATGCATATGAGCTATGTTCATTTTGTGAATGAATTACCCGACCTCTCTGCGGCATTACACATCATGGGGTCACAGTTGAGAGGGCACAAGTCAAACTTCAAAGATGAGATAGGATCAAATAAAATGCACACATGAATGAAATCCCTTACAAACAGACACAAACATAGTTAGTGACACATACACCCACACATAGATACACATTTTTAGGGTGCAAGAGAAAAAGAGGAAGGAAGAGAGGTCCACTGCTTTATATATATATATATATATATAAGCAAAAACCCTTGTCTGTAGACTGATTTTAATGGAGAGAATTGTAATTGTGATCACATATTATCATTTATTCGCCTTTGATTAGGAGCTAACACCCCACATGACTGGGTTACTCATTATGATCCTTGGCATTTGACCCTTGATAGATAGAGTCATGCAGGGAATGTGCTGAGATTTACAGATCACCACTTACCAGTAACACAGAACTCCCTCTGTGTCATTCTCAAAAAGTGAAAGTATAAAAGTATTGTAGACGGTATACGTTATGTATCTTTGAAGCTTGTGCCATAATAAAAGGAGCTGCAGTTTAACAGAGTAACAGAAGAGGGCAGCAGAATCTGCATTTGTATATATCTGGAATGTGTGCGTAATGAAATGTGCTGACTGATTTTCTGTTTCGGAATTCGCAGAAATACAACCCACTGCTTTATAAGGAGCCATAGAAACCACAAATCTGTTCCAAAAACACACATAAGTCATAGCCCTTCAGTTAAACAGTTTCTTATAAAAGTATTAAGGGTTCCTTCTAGTCAGAATATATGTCGGCTTTGTTAACACTTAGTTAACACCAGGGCCATCGTCAGGGGGAGGGACCCGGCAACATTATCCAGGGCTCTGTGATGAGGGGGCCATTAAATCCTCCATAGTTTAGCCTACACATTGGGCCTGGGGGAGAGTGCCCCCCTCCACCCCATATAAAAATGTATCCTGGGCCCCATGAATTTTAGTGATGACCATGACCAACACTTACTGCATACTCAGGTATTTGATTTCTAATGTGAAAAACAAGACGCAAATTAATCAAACGATCAATGTTATTTGTACAGCAAGTAATGTAAGAAGATACATTACTGCTGTTAAATAATATGTAAATTAATTTACTACTATTGAAGTATATGTAGATTTTGTAATCTGTGAGTTGCTTGTTTAGTGATCTATCTTCTGGGCAAATGTCTGTCTGCTTGAAAATCTGTTGTGAGATGAAGAGGATATATAATAATAAACCAAAAAAGAGCAGTTGTTATGTCTGAACTATGTATAGCTTTGTTAGTGTCTGAGTTGCTCATATTTTAGGAATCTTGTGGGTTTGTGTCTGATTCAGACATTGCAGTCATTGCAAGCATTTTGTTTGTTAATACCTGACAATTGGGATGAATAACAATATTATAACATTATATAGCTTTGTACTATATAATGAAGTCACAGTGTTTTTAGGTGTTCGGTTGTATCCAGGGGTCATCAGTCTCTGCATATAATATTTAAGTCTTTTGAAAGAAGAAAGATTTTGGGTGAATTTCACTCACGCATTTTAAGAGTATTACCTGAAGAAAATTGTATTTTTAGTTTGGAATGTTTAAATGTTGATGTGAGGTCATTTTCATATATTAATTTTTTTGTGAACCATTTTTCCTCTGCTTCACTACTCATTTTAAAATAATATCTCACAGATAACATTAAATGTCTGGCTGTCTGTTAAGCGATTAGGCACTTGTAGGCTGTTACACTACTATTATAATTGTAAACATGTATACCTTCTTCTATCAACATATAGATTTAGTTCTCTCAATCCTAATACATTTTGCCGCAGATACATCTAGTCATAGACATTTTGACCATATATGGACACATTCAGGATCCCTGGTTGCTTCTGACTGGGCAACAAGTTTTATTAGATAAGAATTTATCCATCTGTTGCCGGCATAGAGAGTTATATTATTCACAAAGACAAGTAAGCAGTAGCAGCCCCACATGCTCAGACCCCACACAATGAATCACAGATTGAGCTGACTGATGGGCTGTCACTGTTTTCCTCTCAGTCTTATACCAGTCATAATTTCATTAGGCCTTTAGTCTTGAGTTCTCCATAAACGTTCTTTAGATTCTTAAAAATATTTAGCTTTATGTGTCTTTAAACATACACAACTCCTGGAAAGAGTTTCCTTATCTGCTGGATGGATGTTTGGTGGACATTATGTCATTTATTTAGTCAAATAATTGAATTCAAGGAGTATTTAATTAAAGGAACAGGGCAGAACTGCTTGGCTATCTAACAGAGACAAACCATTGACTTCAATTGTCTTTACATACAGCTAATTATAGATTAACCCAAACCCAAACCTTCACCCATGTACCAGGAGAATGATATTTCCTGTCCCCAACTTTACCACAAAATCTATTCCTTACAAATACCTCTGGATAAAATCATGAGACTTAAACCAAAACATGACTGATCCATTTATACACCCCTTTTACAATGAGAAACACCTACACTGTTTATTATTGCATTTTAGAATATAAAAGCAGTATTCAGTTCATTTAAGAAATGATTTTCCAATTAAGTACACTCCTAGATGTTTTTTATCAGATTTAGCTGAATGTTGGGGGAAATTTTTCCCTTAAACTTTAGATAATTAGTGTATGAATGGTTTCGGTGCTTCTCTGTCCTCACAAACATTCTCTTGAGCAGTGTTGCTCTGAGCTGATGTTTGGAGAGCCAGTATCCGCTCAGCTATACAAACACTGACTCACAATTATATTACAGTCTGAGCGTATGAGCTTGTATCTGAATGTGTGGTCTATGGTCTTGTACACCTTCCCTGGTGACAAAAATATTGTCTTCTTTGCCAAGTTACATCAGTGTCAGAGCAAAGAGGAGGTGAGGTGAAGCATGTGCCTGTACTGTAGGTGTGTATGCAACCCTGCCATACAGCTCTGAGAAAATTGCAGTCACATCATTTTGGTCTCTCTGGAGAATGCTGAAGAAAGCTCTGTTCCTTTTCATCTCAACAGCAGTATGTATGCTGCATGCCACCTTGGAAGTACACAACCTGAACGCTGCCTCGTGAGCACTGGACAGTTCTGGACATGTCTTTTTACTTAAGATGTAAATGTAATGTAACTAATCACTCTGGAGCTGCAGGAAAATGATGTCCTGTTATACTGACAATGCTGATTGGCTGATGGCATCACAGGGTCACATGCAAACCCAAGACCTTCACTGGTCACTATTTTGAGCTGTGATGTCAAAATATTTACTATATTAAAATATAGAGTAATTTCTATACTATAGAAATTGGTTTTGATAAATCTAATATAGATAAATTAGATATTGATGATTTAGATTGTAGAATGGTTTAAGTAAAGCACTCACCAGCAGGGCTAATTGGGCCATGTCAACCAGCTAAACCCTGACCCCTTATCTTCATCCCTTTCATTTAATCCCTGACACACACACACTCCTAAAATGACACCCTGTCATTTTTTACTTGTAATATACTTCACAGGCCTCACAATTTACTCAGCCTGAAAGAGAGAGAGAACGTTCTGCGCTGATTGTGTAAATGATGTTTTATTACAAACTAAAGAAAGCAACACATTACAGACGCTGCAGTCTCAGTTTTATGATTGCATATTTGGCTTAATGCATAAACCAAAACAGGAATATTGTGGAAAACACTGGTCTAAATAAGTGAATAAATGAGTGTGTGTGTGTTTTTCCGAAGAAACCACATCTCCGTCTCACCCTAAGTAACTCTCAGCACAAGCCACGAAGATCAGTCTTGAGGAAAACACACACACACACCCCTTTATCTTTAACCACGTGTCTTTCCCTTTGACCCCTTAGTGCTGACTGATCCATCGTAAGCGGTTGCCTTCCTGCTAAGAAAACTTTTAACACCTTCTATTTGTACAGATGTAGACACACACACTCTCTCACATTCACAGCTAATCATCATTGTGTTTGCCTTCAATATCTTTGGTTTGGCTTTATAAAGCTGTATGCTATTTAAGATACCTAAATTATTCCAACCTAAATACTTCAGATATCTACATGTGAATTGCTCATATTTAACATCTGAAAGTGAAGGAGCGTGTATCTGTGGTGGTTTATTACCCTAATCCCAAAAATGATCTTACAAATATAACAAAACCTTTATTTGAGGGCATTCGGAGAAAAGCTCAATTAAAAACACAATTCTTTACAAATCTGAAAATGCAAGTTATGGTAAGTCAATAGAAATGATAATAATTACCTTTATATATAAACACAGCCTTTGTGTCCATGTTGAAATAGCTATGAAAACACATTGCATTGAAATATGCTGTATGTATTTTATTACAATAGGAAATCGAGTTGTTTTTGTAATCTGGAGTTATGAATCTTACTATAATATTTTGCAATGAGACCCTGAGATTGAAAAGAAAAGATATAAAAGGAGAGCGAGCAGTAGGAGGACAAAAACACACTGTTATATGAAACGTGTTGACAAAAGACACACAGTGCTGGTTTGTACAAGAGTGAGTGAGAATGTCTCTGTGTGTAACAGTTGTGTCTTCAGAATTTAATGACAAGACCAACCTCAGAGACAAAACATTGGAAAAATTGCAGAAAGACCCATGATGCCTCACTGTAACAAAGAAGAAAGAGAGGAATGTTGTAACTTTTAAAGTTTAGTGTTTAGGAACGAGGCCATGTAATCTTATCCTACACATTGTACAGCATCGGGTTGTTATGAACTGAATTGTGGATGTCAATTTAATTATAATATTTTAATTTAATTCACTTTATTACGAATTGAGGAAGAACACAAGAATAATTGTAGACTGAAGAATTGTAATTGAATTTAGGTTTTTATAATACTACGTTTTCATTTAATAATTTTATTATTTTTATTTTTCAGTATCATTGAACTGTTCATTTATATGGTTAATATACAGTAAAAATAAAACAAAATTGATATCTATATATATTAATTTTCGGTGCCTGGAAACTGTTTTAATAGTTCCATTAATTGTTTTGACAGTCTGTAACATTTAAAAATGTCTATTGTGTGACTGTTTTATTAAATTGCAATTCAGTAAATTCCTCTCCTTGTTATTCCAATTGAAATACCAATTCACAACAAACTACAATTTGTGATTTAAAAATGAACAAGTTGTCAAATTCCTAAATTTTCCCAACCCTGAATAGCATGCGAGCTCTTCATGGGAAAAGTTAAAGTATGCCTAGATCAACATTAGAGCCTCCTCATGCAACATATACGATACTACAGTCAAGAGTCTCTCTGTCACACACACACATATATGCTATGTAAAATAAATACACTGTGACAGATCCAATATCAAAGCACTTCACAGAAACTCAAGCGTAAGCTCAGGAAATCTTTCTGTCTGTTTCGTTCTCTGTTTCATTTCATCACAATCTCTTTTTTCCTCTGTCTCTCTCTCCCTTTTCTCTCTGTCCATTTCACTCTGTCTTTCAGTGTATGAGTGTGTTTCTCTGTGTGTCATTTTTGATACTAAGACCCAGCGTCTTTCTTTGTGTGTCTTTGCTCTGTTAACTCTCTCTCTTTCTCTTTCATGTACGCACACGCACATAAAATGAGGAATTGTGGAGCTCCAACTGAAAAGTCAAAGATGGAATTAGAGGGGAATTCAGGAAGCTTACTTGAGACGCATAAACGCAGTGAAGCCAAAATGCGCCATTCTGGTCAAAACATCCAATTTACTCATCAAAGTGTTTTGGCTTCTCCTGCTGCTGATGGCTGTGACAAGGCTAGAGAAGATGACAGTGTTCTCCAGTAAAGGGTGAGGCTTTTTGTGCGGCGTTCAAGAGTCAGGCCCACAGCAGATCTCTAATAATGGCAACACACACTTTTGTCTGCACTGCAACCAAGCAAAGTGGTGTGACGCAATAAAACCAGAATGCTCAGTGCAGATGGAGTTTCATATAGCTAAATAAAGCCTGCTGACCTGTTCATTGGGGCATAAATCCTCCAGAATGAGCTTGCTTAGACTATCTGAATTACACAGCGCAAAACAAGTGCAACACAGTGCCGTGCAATGGCTGATGTATTATACTGTCATATCTTTAATATTTTCACAGGCACTTTTTTACCCACATTTTAAGGTTGTTGATGCATACAAAAGATGTTTTCATAATAAATCACTACAGAACCTAAATGACAAAAAATCTGATTAAAAAAAGGAACTCTCGCGTTTTCCATTCTCAGTGCCGGCACTGTGTATTCGCAGTCCAGAACAAACAACGATCTTAATTCTCGCCTGATTTTAGGCATGTTTATAGAGCTGAACTGTAGTGGTCTCTCTGTGGTTTGTGAAATGAAGCCTCACCCTGCAAAGGCGAACACATTCTGTCATAAAATCTCTCCTCTTAATCAACCACAGACAACAAGAGAGGTAGGCCGCAAATAATAGTGCATGCTGAGCACTGAGAAAACAAACATCCTGTCTGTGGAGGACACTCATTCCTTCCTCTCATACCTTTTATTTCTATTCATCTTTGTCAGTATTTATTAGGCCTGAGACGTTGAAAGCAATGTTTCATCTCGTGTTCACAGCATGTGCAAAATCAGCCCTTAGTGTGACATTAAAGTTTCAGTCTATAGTCTAGCATTAGAGGGTGGAGCATTACCAGTAGCAACCCCTACTGACATAAAAGACCTCAGAAAGCCCCTTTTTATCCTTTTTTTAACTGTTTATTTTGCATGACAAAAACTAGTAGAATGGGGCATGCTTTATTCAGCTCGGCTTTCATACTGGGGTTTAGTAATGCAACCCGCTTTTAGGAAATGTAATTTTTTGTTAAATACTAAAGGATAGTCTATTCATGTTTAAACCTATAAAAATCATTGCAGACAATGTAAATATTGGTTTGTATTAAACCGGTAAACCTATTTACAGTATATTCCTGGTTAGAAGTTAACATACAGTATAGTTGATTGCAATTTTTTTGTAAGTCAAGCGTTAATATCAGTATGATTGCTTGATAACCCACAGTAAAAATTTACCCTCCACCTTAATGATTATAAAATATTTTATTTATGTACGATAACGCACAAATATCATAACATATAATGTAGGCTGTAAGTTATGATCAGACTTAACAGTTCATCATAATGCTTATTTTGCTTAATCTTATTTTCTCCATAGAACACAGCCATAGCCAGTTCTAACATCATTACACTGGCTGGCAAACTAATTACAGTGAAGGTAAATAAGGTCCAAATTGTCTTTTTTTAAAGTAATTTCTTGTGTTACGGTTAAAAATGAGCTAGTCTGCATTGATTTCACAGTAAAAGATCAGAACAAAAACGACGGTTAAATCTCGTAAAATCCTGGCAAGATTTTACAGTGCAATTTTGATTTATCCTGAACAAGGTTTTAATATTAGTAGGTACACCAACAGAATAGCATGAGATCTTGAATTAATTCAGCGCTAATGCAACGGCCAAACATTTCAGCAGAGAATCCAGCCAAACTTGTTAGCAGGGATCAGCCAGAAAAACCAAAGCCAAAAGGGTTGGGAGCCAAAGCTGGGCTGAGCCCTGATACAAACCCACACTCAAAGAACTGGCCTGCAATTCCCAGCGCTGTCAAGTCCCTGCTGGATGGAAGAGGTCCAGAGGAGAAAGACGATTGGTGACAGCACGACAGCAGCACATGTACATAAGTGAGAACGGGTATGCTGTGAAAAATATCATTTAATTTCCAAAGCAAACAGCCGTTGAGTTCAAGTACGGTTGGGCAACACCCACACATACACAAAACACAATGAAGGAGAACAATCTGTGGCTACAAAACCAATATTGTCTGGTATATAATGTGGTTAGCTGATTAATGACCTTTTTATGTGTTTTTTCTCAGCATATTGTGTTCACTCAACGGTGATAGAAGGCAATAGAAAATAGCATCTTGTTTTTTGAATATTTTTGAACTTACACACAAACAAACAAGATCTCTCTCATTTGATGCTGCAGAAAAGACACAGAAGAAGGGTGTGTGAGTCTTTCCCGGAAGTGGTTGGCCGCTGGGTTGTGTCTCTGATTCCAACCCCAAGGAACAATCGGCAGGAACTTTTACACACACACAGGAAATGAAGGGGTCAGGACGCACACACACACACACACACACACAAAATGTCTTGCTGTACTGCATGCAGCTGTTTGTAATTCACACTCTTGAGAAGAAGGCGAAATAGAAAGATTGGTTTTGGGATGTTTGCGAAATCTAAAGGAGCAGCTGTATCCTCTTAATTTGAACAGAGGAATAAAGGTGCACACACGCACATACATGCTTTCAGGGTAACAACTACAAGAGACATAAAGAATTAAAGTGTGTATGTTACGCCTTTGATGAAAACCACCAGATGAATGAAATGTCCAGAAATGTGTTTTCTTTCTAAATGATCTGTATCATACCAACCCTCTTAATGAAGGGCTGAAATATGATTTCATCAGCAGACTCTGAGAGCTACGATAAAGAGTGTGTGTGTGTGTGTGGTTATATGAGATGTTCAGATTGCACGCTACTCTTGTCTCTGAGCCACTTAACTCTGAAAACGGAGAGGAAAATCTATCCATTCCTTTCTTCTCCTGCAACCCTGAAATCAATCTTTTGTGCAATCAGAAATTTGCATTTATTTGCTTGGCTGACGTTACCTACGCTAAACAATTCATAAGAAAGCATGACATAGTGGTCATGCCAACAGGAAATATAAAACACATCTCGCATTGACACTGCACACACACAGACGTTCAGTCACACACACTAATTCAGGGTTTTCAGAAAGGCTGAAAGATGAGAACAGAGTAATCAGTAATCAGAAAAACAGCTCTGTAGTAGTGCTGTTTAATTACACGAATGTATAACATTATTTGCTCTTTAATGTCTGAGCAAAAACCCCACAATGACATAGCAAATGTTGTGTACCAGTGCAAATCTGAGTGCAAAACCGTTTTCAGATACTGAATTTTCAGCATTAAAGTCTAAAGCATTCACAGCCTTGTTTTGTACTATAATGTGACTGATTTATGTG
>JAZGTI010012552.1:0-15618 GCA_036877585.1 Botia kubotai
TTTCCGTAACGTTTCCATTAGGTAACAAAAATGTTGATAAGGTTCATTTGAAAGTTTAAGGAACATTTAAAACATTGTTTTGTTTAGATGTATTAGTGTTGTTGCATGGTTCCGTTCCGTAACATTTTTAAAACGTTCCACTAACCACTTAAGAATAAGGTTTTTAATGTATTCCTCCATCGTTTGCTTACCCTCACGTCATTCCGAACCAGTGTGACATTATTTCTTTTGAGGAACACACAAGAATGTAATAATGTAACAACATAATTATTATATTACATTATTTAAATGACTAAATGTAAATGTACTTGCTGCTTTCACAGAAAGAGCTCTCGTTCACCGTCTGTATACACTACAAGTACACTAACCTGGATGAAGAGTTAGTAGAGGAGCAAAGAGTGTCTGTAGGCAAACCTCTGGTATCAAAACTTAACCTCCACGAGCCGCGACTGCCCCGCTGTTTCTCAGAATCTTCCTCCTCAGACCTACAAACGTTCAGCATGCTGGAGTCCTCATCCTTCAGCCAAAGCTTCTGTGCCAACCTGGACCACGTAGAACCTTCTTCCATTGGATCTAAATTCACCTCTTGGTCCTGTTATCAGAGGCCCATGGACTTGTCCACGAGTTCTGGTTTAAAAAATGAACCAGAGGAAAGTTCTGATTTTCTAGATTTTGAAGTTCCTCCTACCAAGAGTTTGCCCGATGCTGCTTCAGATGAGCGCCCGTTTAAATTTAGCAACTTACCAAATTCCCTTTAAGTGGGGGAGTAATTTTTTCAGAGCTGTACATTTTGTATGTGTTAGACTTCTGTTTTACAGTGTATGTTACGTTATCACCTGTCTACAGTACCCAACAGTGTTTGTATTGTGACGTCTGTGAATGTAATATAACTCTATGCCACGCTTATTATATTATATTATATTGTTATATTATATTATATTATTATTATAAAGAACGTTTTTTGTCATGAAATACACTACAAATATTTTGTGTTTTTTAGTAAACTTTTCCATATGATGTAATGAACATTACACCCCCAAGCTTTAACGCGTCAATTAACGAAACGTTTTGAGCACATACAAAATTTAATCCAAATAACAAATCCGAATGGTCACAAATGAACTGGCCTTGAATTAAAAACATGAATTGTAAAAACATCAAGACACGCTTTATAGGAATAAATGACAGTAAGCAATTCCCAGCCGAAACATTTATATTATTCTTGAGTTTTTAAAGGTAGGGTAAGCAATTTCGAAGACGCTAGGGATAGCAACCTAGCTTTGAAAGCATAAGATCCGCCTTCTGTTGAGTGCGATCCCCAAAGACATGCCTGCACCAATACTGCACTAATGGAGGTATGCAAATACATCATTTGACAGGCAGGTAGAACAGCCTATCATTGGATTCGCTCCGAATGTAACGATTGAACAAACATTTTTATGGCCCTGCGCCTTCCACAGAAGATAAAAAAACATATATGTATATTTAGACCACTTTACTTAGTGATGGCTAAATAAAGTGGATATGAATAGACTTTCAACCAGCATAACAATTTACATTTAATATAAACTAGACCGTGAGGTATGTGAGTGTGAGTTAGCTATAAAACATAATTATAATATAAATGACCGCAACAACAATATTAATCCAAAATAGAATCATAATATTATGTTAAAAAATAATCGACCAGTTTTTC
The DNA here is from genome assembly GCA_036877585.1 of Botia kubotai. NCBI lineage: Eukaryota > Metazoa > Chordata > Actinopteri > Cypriniformes > Botiidae > Botia > Botia kubotai. Next base: position 1,697 of record JAZGTI010012552.1, read on the forward strand.
CGATTAAATGAACATGTTTGCCGCGCTCCTGTCAAGTTGAAAACCGTGATGTCATCAGACTTTGCCCCGAACCGCGCATGCGTAGAACGCTGGCCTGCTGCGCCATTTTGCTGCTAGTAACGCTGTTCATCGCGCTGTATCTACACTCAGGCGTGTGCGCGGAGGGAGAGAGAGAGGCTGAGATTCACCATTTAACATTCACCGTAATATCCTCCAAGCATGTCGGACGTGTCTGCGGCTGATCTGGGACCCGTGGAGTCGGGCGTGCGTAAGTTATCGGAGCTGAGAGTGATCGACCTGAAGGCCGAGCTGAAGCGCAGAAACCTCGACGTCAGCGGCAACAAGAGTCTGCTTTCAGAGAGACTCAAACAGGCAAGAAGGGTCCCAAATCTGTGCCACGGTGCTTTTAGACATTAGTTCTCTCTGCATTCGCTTAAACTGCTAGAAGTGGCTTGTGCATGGTGTTAAGCTGCGGGGTGGATGTATATTGCCGCCTTTGTGCTGTTTATACTCGTCTGGATTTATTGCTAGTATGTGTTTGGATATAGCTTAATGTTTACGCTATATATCTGTGTTTTGTATAAGGGCTGACACGTCTTAAACGCAGTAAGGCTCAGATATTTCAGGTTGTTGTGACATTAATAATTAATAAATGCGTAGCGCCTCAGTTGTGTTTGATGTTTTATTACATAACCCGCTTTTATTTACAGGCGATCGAGGAAGAGGGAGGAAATCCGGATGAAATCGTTGTTCACCTTGAGATAACGCCAAAAAAGACACCTCGCCGAACTCCTAAAGGTACAGTGAGGTGTATTCGTGTAGATCTGTCGTCATTTCAAAGGTTTTCGTCCATTTTATGGCTCGAAACCTGTTTGTTCTCTAACATTTCCAGGGAAAAAGCAAGACAACGAGGGAACCGAGGACTGCATGCTAGAGGAAGACTCCATAGATGGCCAGGTCTCCAATGTAAAGCTCTTCATTAACTACATGATTTGGGTTTCTCTGCGTGGGTTTGTCAGATCTCACCAGAATTTCGTTTGATTCCTTCAGGACGATCCAGATGGAATCCCTGAAAACATTCACGAGATGGACATCATGGACATGAATGTGCTGGATGAAGCAGATATGGGTAACGGAGGTGCTGATGGAGATGAATACGAAGATGTATTGGACGACATGTTGGATGAGGAGAACGTGGATGATATGAGGGAGGATTCCGCCAATGACTGCGAAGCCGAAGATCTTGTTGATGCTGCGTTGAGCGGTACTGAAGTGGAGGAGGTGAGATTTTTTTAAATTGGTGTTTTATTATTAGCCAACAATGCTGTTCTGCATGTCGTGTGACGTTTTGTTGGTTTCCAGGAAATGGTGGGTGACGACTCCGACATGGAAGAAAACCAGGAAGCAGTTTGTCAGGTATTCTAGGATGTAGATTCCTTTTCGAATTAGACCGTTGTGTTGTTTTTGAAGACTTTCCAGTGGGCACCAAAATTACAGCTAATTTCGTCTTATTTGTCTTTTCCAAACTGAATTGTAAAAATTGTTTTTAAATAAGATTTTCTTATAAAACACTCCCCGTCCACCATTGGTCGAACAAGCAAGTAGTCCCGCCCCCAAACTCACGCTATTGAGTTGAGCCAGTGTTTTGATTGGTTCAATATTGTGTACGTTTTTGGGAAAGCCAACAAGCTACAAATGGCTTATGTATGTTGTTTTATGCAAGTTAATCTGTATAAGGCATTCATGTAAAACAATTACACACTATATTTGTTTTAAAATGTTTTGTTCCTGTTAACGTCTTATTTTTAGGAGGACAGTGGAGAGGATGGACCTGACTGTACGAATAATGATAAAGGTACTGTATAGAGTCTTGTGAAACATGGTTCAAATCGGGTGAAGCTGTAGTTAATGTATCAGGTAACTCAGGGAAAGAGACTGGAAACCCAAAGTTGATTACTGGCTTTCTGCATTGACGATAACGGCCATAGTGTTGATTCATACCATTAAAACCAGAACGTTGTCACTCCTGATATGCAGAGAGCCAGCAATCTTTGTTTCAGTCAGAACGTCGGGTTGGTTAAAATGGTTCTTGCAGATGCAATTTAGTGTTTCTAGGTCGCGTTAAAGAACGAAGACGTCACAGAGAAGACAAGAAGACACGGATCAAGCTGAAGCAACATCACTGTAGGATTCAAAGTTTGTTAATTGGAGATTTCGCAAATGGACCGTTTGCTTGATTCAAAAGAAACGTTTCCAGTAAAAGCCGAACGGCTTCACGCGCGTCACGGATTCTAAACGATCCAGCGTTGGACGTTTCTCGCATCTGGTTGGCATCACTCTTTGCTTTGGAGCCAGGTGAAGTGCAAAGAAATCTGTTGTCTGGACGCTTGTTGCTTGTTCTCTCTTTGGTTTTTCCAGTCTCTTGATAGGCTAGCTTGCCTTTCCTTGTGTATGAGAAGCAGAGGGTCACGTCCTAATCCATCCTTGCCAAGTTCCACGATAACCATTGCAATGTCTCAGAAGTGATTAAACTCATTCTATTCCTGTTACATCCGTAGAAAGTGAGAATGTAGCGGAGTCTTGTATATCAGAGCCGCTTATGGAAGACTCCACTGAAGAGCCCACTGAAGGCCAGAAATCAGTCTGCAATTTTCACTCAGAGGAAGACCGTGTGCTTGCCAACGCCGGCAATTTGGAGGTGGAGACTACGACCGGCGAAGCGGACGTTGACGCGTCGAAGCAAAGCGAAGTCGAGTCCTCAAGCAAAGACAGAGAAAACGTTGAGGACAGTTTGGTGGACAGTTCGGAGAGCCCTTCCGCTCAGATCGCTAATGCTAGTGAAACAGGTTTGCGCGATATCGAAAGTGCGGTTGATTCGGAAGTGGCGTCAAAAGAAGGAGTCGAGGAATGCACGAAGACTGAACCGGCCGAAGTCAAAGAGTCCTCTGTTCAGGGTGATGATCAGAAAATGAGGTTTGTTGTTTTCTGTCTACTAGAACAATGGCTTTCTCTGTTTCATTGGCTCCTTTGTTAACAAGTATGGGTGCTCTTGGGAGGTGTAATCGACTGCGTATTTTGTCCATTGTACCATTGTCACTTTTTCCCCAGTCTTTTGAAAAAGTAACATACCAGAAATTTGGTTTTGCCATCTAAGCGTGAGCGTAATTGGGTTCCATGAGACTTCCAAGTATTCATATTTCAAGTATTCTGGTGCCATTTACGTTGTGTGTCCTCGCTAGGTGGGTATTTGTAAACAACACTGTCGACCCAGTCAAACGACTTATTCAAATTTTTTTGTCTCTTGTAGTGAAGAGGAGGACAAATCGAGTAAGTCTGAGGCGAAAGATGATAAAGGTTGGTCTGCAAAAATGTTGCTAAGATACAAATGACATATTCTGTTTTCAAAGAGCTGGAAATGGCTAATTGATTTTTCTTAATTGGTTTTGTGACCTGCTAGGTGGTGCGACTGCTAGCGGACGGAACCTCTGGGTCAGTGGACTTTCTTCGACCACCAGAGCGACGGATCTGAAGAACCTGTTCAGCAAATACGGCAAGGTCTGCGTGCTAAAACACACTGCAGATTTTGTTGCAGATAGATCGTAGCTTGTTCTAATTCTTGTTAACTGTTTGCAGGTTGTTGGCGCTAAAGTCGTAACGAACGCCCGTAGCCCGGGAGCCCGTTGCTATGGATTCGTAACAATGTGTTCTATTGAAGAAGCCACTAAGTGTATCGAACATCTGCATAGAACCGAACTGCACGGCCGAATGATTTCAGTTGAAAGAGTACGTTATTGTTTTATTTTCTAATATTAATGCGTTTGTGCAACATCGCAACACAAATTTATTTGATCCTGGCACAATGACAAGAAGTTCTGTCCGTGCTAATACCACTTAAAAAAGAGGTTCACCCCAACACTGTGGTGTTTATTGACCAATCAGAATTTCAAATGGGCTCAGTCCAGAAATCAATTCGCTACAATTCGAATGCAATTCAAAGCTCTGATGCTTGTCTGTTGGTTGACTAACTACTGTCAACTACTACTGCTCTAGTGTGCAAGCATCAAATTCATTTCTTTTCTTAATGCATCCAAACTGAATTTGTGTGTGAATGAGTGTATGGTCACAGCTAACCAATTGATCTATTTCTGAGTTTAGGCCAAAAACGAACCAGCTGGAAAGAAGCCTGCCGACAAAAGTGATGCCAAGAAGTCTGGCAGTGACAGAAGACACTCCACGGACTCCAAAACGGAAAAGTTAGTCATGGTTCATTTCTGGTGTTTGGAGGTTTTTATGTGTGTCGTATAAGTGGAGCGGTCTCATTGTATAATTACATTACAGGTCTGAAAACAAGGAGGAGAAGTCAGAAGAATCTGATGGCAAAGGTAATAAGGAGATTAGCTTGTATCCTCTCCTGTTCTTTTAGTCAATGTGAAATAGACAAATAGACCACAAAGTTACAATTCTAGATGGTTCCACCTTGTCTTTGCAGAACCTGGTGGAGAGAGGACAGTCGTCATGGACCAGTCCAAAGGAGAACCAGTCATCAGTGTGAAGACCAAAAGCAAAGAACGAGTACGTTTTTACTCGAGCTCTCATTGAAGTATTAAGAGTTCTCAAGCGCTGTTAAACTGACACGCTGCTGTTTTGTCTTCAGAGCACCAAGAGTCGCGACCGCACGTCCTCCAGCAAAGAGAGGAAGGACATTTTGTCCTTTGACCAGATCAAAGAGCAGCGAGAGAGAGAGCGACAGAGGCAGAGAGAGCGAGAGGTCAGAGAGGCCGAGAGACGCAGACACTCTGGGTAATTCTTTTGATTATCAGCAAAGCAAACGGTTACGTCATATTTAACTATCCCTTGTTACAACAGTAAATATTTTAAGATAATAGTTTATAAATTTGCTCTAAAAGCATGCTTTGTTGGCTAAAAATGTCTAGATAAACATACTAGTTGTTCTTGCTAATTCACTAATTAGTTAGTCAGTTGTTGGGCAAATAGTCCGTTATCCCTGATTTATGCAAACAAGCAATTTTGCCTTACAGATTTAAGTAAAATTTAGTCTTGATCTACAATCACCTGTTAGTCGTTTTCCAACTATCTCGACCTGTTATTCCAACGTTGCAGTGAGCGAGACCGCGACAGCCGCTCGGAACGCGAGCGCATCCGTCTCTTCCGGGAACGAGAGGAGAGGGAGCGATTGATGCGGAAACGCAACTGGCTGGAGGTGGAGAAACAGCGGCTGGATGCTGACCGCATGGAGCGCGAGTTCCTGGAGCGCGAGCGCATCCGCATAGAGTTCGAGCGGCGGCGCGAACAGGAGCGCATTCACCGCGAGAGGGAGGAGCTGCGGCGGCAGCAGGAGCAGCTGCGTTTCGAACAGGACCGGCGCTCACTCAAGAGGCCTTATGATATGGATGGCAGGTATGTGGAGACTGTAGTTTTATATCCTTTTTCGATACAATGTATTGAAATGACCAAAGTATTGCAAATGTGCTTATCGCATTGGTTTGCTGTAACCAAAGTTGCAGTGACGCATTCGTTTACCAGTGTGAAGCATGTTTGTTAGTTACATAATTTCCAGTTTAAGTATTTTATTATCATTTATAATTGATTGTACACATTTAAAGCGTTATTATATTGCATACTGTATGTTGCATTATTTAGCATGTTATAGCATTTTCCTTCAATATGCAGCCTTAGTTTTTCCATAGGAAGACGTTGCGACTTGATGTGTAAACGATTCTGAACCACTTTTTAAACGTACAGAAAAGATGACTGGCAGATGAAGAGAGTGGCCGTGGATGATCGATACGGGCGCTCGGATTTCGGACGGCAGGATCGCTACCAAGACTTTGACCATAGAGATCGCGGCCGCTATCAGGATGACGTGATGGACAGGTAACGCGGGTGTATTTACAAAGCTCGCCGGTTGTTGTAGATACGAGTAATTGTGTTCAGTTCCACGTTAAATTCAAATTAGAATTCCAGTTAAAGAGACAGTACACCCCAAAATGAAAATTCCTTCATTATTTACTCACCTCATGTCATTCCAAACCTATATGAGTTATTTCTTCTGAGGAACACAAACGAAGATGTTTTGAGAAATGTTTCAGTGGTTTGGTGTCCAGCAATGGGTGCTGGTGGTGTTTGGTTTTCAACGTACTTCAGAATATCTTTTGTGTTCCTCAGAAGATACAGAAGTTATACAGTTTTGGAATGACAGAGTAAATGATGGAAGAATTTTCATTTTTAAATAAACTATCCCTTTAAATTCAAATTACAAAATTAATTTTGCGGTCATGCGCTTTTTTTGTACCAAAATCATTTTCATCTACGTCCCCTTGTGTGAACAGGAGAGATAACAGAGGAGGATTGACAGGAGACCGAGTCAGCCAGGTAAGAACTATTCGCACAGACGTCAGATTTGATGCTTTCTGCAATCAGACAGTGTCTGATCTCTCCGTCAATCCACAGCATTTCTCAGACCGCGACAGGCACGGCAGAGACGCCCGTGACAACTGGGGTGGCGGTTATGACAAGCGTGGAATAAATCCCACGAGGCCGTTGCCTGGAAGGTAAGTCCATTCATTTCCTGCTGCCTCGTTCAGTGAACAAGACTCGTCTGCACACATGTACTGAGATTAGACTATAACCTATTTAAAACCATCTGTCTTCATCAGTCGCGACGGCAGAGACTGGGATCCTGGGCGTAAAGTGGACGGGGACCGAAACTGGCAAGGTTAGTATGACAGTCAATTAAGATCTAAAATTTCACGTTACACTCGACTGACTGACTGACTTTGGTTTAGGCAGCGACCGAGGTCTCCCAGGGCAGGGTCACATGACACGAGGAGGAATGACAAGGTATTGCGATTCACTCTTGTTGTTTTAAAATATTATGCCTAATAGAGTTTCTTTAGCATGTAATATTCAATAAAGATGTTTGTTTTGGGTAATGTGGACTAATGAAACCGTTGTCTGCTCCTCAGTCGTGGTGGATACATGCCGGCAGGAACGTCGCAGTCGCTCTCTGGAGCCTTAAACCGACCAAACCAGATGATGCAGGGCAGTGGAATGCAAGGGGGCGGAGCCTTCGGCCGGCGCTACTAACTTAAGCCCCTCCCCTTTCGTATGTCGTTTGCGAGCGTTCACAAAAACGTTGCCGCTTGTACATGGCTGATCACGCGTTGTAATTGTATTTTTAAGGTTTGCTTTTTCATTGTGTAAAGACAATTAATTGCGTTGTGTAAAGTTTGTCGAGATTTTATTTTGTTTCGGTTTTTCTTTCCTTCATTCCACAGCTCGTAAGATTTTAGTCTTTTTTTTTCTTTTTTTTTGGCGTTCCACTTGGTTAATGCTCAGGAATGTTCTGCTACGACAAAAACGTTGTTAAAACCATGAAGCTGATGTTCACTTCTTATCTGTGTCAATAAAATCATTGTGGAGTTTTCTCTATGTAAACGACTTATTCGTTTCTGCAGCTCATCCACCACCACAGCGTTGTTGCCCCTAGGTGTCTCCTAGTATGTAGTATACACTGCAGTATTAAAGCAACGGGTGTCTCCTAGTATGCAGTACACACTGCAGTATTAAAGTAATAGGTGTCTCCTAGTATGCAGTACAAACTGCAGTATTAAAGCAATAGGTGTCTCCTAGTATGTAGTACACACTGCAGGATTAAAGCAATGCGTGTCTTTTCTAGTATGCAGTATATACTGCAGTATTAAAGTAATGGGTGTCTCTTCTAGTATGCGGTATTAAAGCAATAGGTCTCTCTTCTAGTATACAGTATACACTGCAGTAATAAAGCAATGGGTGTCTCCTGCTATGCAGTATACACTGCAGTATTAAAGCAAGGTTAAGGAGCGACGTCACAAATCAAAGTGTCACAAAAATATTTTAGGTCATATCTTCTAAACATGCTTTATTTGTGTTCAACTTATTGCAGCAAAACAAATTACACACACACACACATATATATATATATATATATTAGTATATACGCTTCTTTCCTCATTCTTTCATATTAAACATTATATTTCTATACAGATCGTATAGTATTACATTTGCCGAGAGTTCGATACGTCTGTATTACTCACGGCTTGACGTACGTAGCGTAGGAGGCACGTAACTTTTAATCTAATTAAACATTATAAATAAATGCGCTTATACGTCACGTTTAAACGATCAAAGGTTGTGCAAGTCTAATCTCATGATTATTAGATCACTAGACTAATAATACTCCTCCAAACTTCCCATTTTACATAAATCCACGCGCAAATAATCTCCTGCATCTCGTTGTGTAAATTAGAGGGCGCCATTGTCCCAAGTTTTGCATTTATATTCGTGTCCTGTGTCTGTTGTTGGTGTATTATTGTGCCAAGGGATTTTGTGCATTGCTCGTTTAAAAATTATTAATTGATATCTTCTACTAATTTCTATTAATTAATGTGACAATCCATCAGGTTTTGGGTTCCAAGCGGAGGTGGAAAAGCCAATATCATATCTTCTTTAATCTAAATATGGTTGTGTTGCTCTGTGCAAGAATAATTATGAATAAATCTTCTAACACGGATGGATACAGGACACACGACGGATACAGTTGAGAGGAAATGGGGACAGATGTTTTCCTAGGTCTTCGGTGACCATCTGGAGGTGTAGAAGTTGGTGTCTGATGTTTCAGTCCCTCAACGTCCTAGAGTAACCTCTTTCTGAGGTCTTCAGTGATGTCACACACTTTAAGATCAGGTCGTGCATCGCTGGCCAATCGCATCGAGGCAGGAGGTTTTGGAGGCGGAGCCAAGCTCAGATCTGCAGGCCAAGGAAAAGCCCCAGGGGCCATACAACTTTCCTTACTTCCAAAATATTCTTTTACCAAGATGTTCCAAGTGGTTCTTCATCAATCCATGGTTTCTACAATCCATCACAACTACTGTCCAACAGCTGCCAGCTTGTCTTCAGTTGTTCTCCGTTGTTTCAGGTCCAAACATTGTCTGGTTGTCTGAACTTTAAATTGACACATGGATCAAGCCATGTGGAGCAAAACCTTCACAGAGCTGGAGATTCAACTGCTGTACCATATAATACCCATGAGAATTTCTCAACTGTACAATGGGACTTTTTGGAAACGTCCCAGAAGAAACATTCCGTTTCACAGCCCAGGCAAAGCATGAATGTGGGGGACTCGCTTCCTGTCAAAAAAAATCATTGTACTACTCAAGACTTTTGACATTTTAAAGCTAAAAGTTCAACACAAACCTGCACAATACTTCCATTGAGCAGAACTCACATAAGATTCTCCACACGCTGGCCCGTCCTTCAAAAACAACCATATCAACAAGTCTGTATACGTCTAGTTAGAACATGAATCCAGAAGCATTCCTGTCTCTGTTGTTTCCAAGCACCTACTGAACGAAGAAAGAGACATGCTAGCCACACTCTTAAGTGCTTCCAAGATCTGCCTGCTGATTTATCTTTTATCTGACGGACATTTTTCAGGTAAGACATCACGTTACTCTGTCTCGTACAGTAGATGGTGGAGTTTGGTTATGGTTATGATTATGGAGGCCAGGTTATGGGAATTTTTCTAGATTTTTGGCCTGTTCTAATGAAGCAGTTTTGCACATATGATTTGGCTGAACTGCCATCTTGTAAAGTGTGTTTAGAAGTCATATTTATACGCACTAATGGTTACTACTGGTTTTCCATCTTTAGTGGTAAAGGATAATAGGTGTAATAGATGGTTAAAAGTACTTAAATTGTTTTGTGTCAAATTTTTCAGAAGCTTTACAAGACATTAGCAAATACATCAAACGTTACGAGGGCCTGTCTTATGATCGAGAACTCGTAAAGCAACAGCACCAGCGCATCAGACGAGAAGCTCATCCAATCACTCGACAGCTTCATCTGGACTTCAAAGCTTTTCAAAGGTATCAAAGACGTTGCCCCAGCTAACAGGGAACGTTTTCAGAACGTTGGCTAAAGTTCTCTTGAAGTTATCAAAAATGTTCTTGCCGTAACGTTAGTAGAACGTTTTAACATTCTATATCATATCAAGTAGTTAGTGGTGTGTTTTGTTACAGAAACGTACAGAATTAAAAAATCGTTGAATAATGTTTTTAAAACCAAGCGGTGATGTTAATACAACGTCTAAAAAACATTTCTAACGTTTTTGTTACTTAATGGAAAACGTTAGGGAAACATAAAAATTAACATAAAAATTCCTGGCTGGGCCAGATGTTCTGATGTTTTCTCTCTGAGACAACACGCGAGTTTGAATGTACGAGCCTTTGATTTATACACTGATGTGCTGCAGGATATTCCGCTTGCGACTCAGGCGAGAGGCGGATGGCTTTACAGAAGATTTCAAGGTCGAAACAGAAGATGAAACCAGGACGGGCGATCTTTCCCACATTTACTCCGGAAAACTACAAAGTGAAACATGTTCCAATACTTATATTGTCCTAAATACCATATATTTAATCTTATTATCTCAAAGATGACCAAGATTTTGCCAAACAGGATGCGTTCAAACTTCCTAACCAATCAGGCTGCAGGGTTAGTCAAAGGGGCGTGTCTAGGGCGGAAACAGAATTCTTATTAGCCTGTTTCTCAGATTACAAATAGGTTACGAGTGACATTCCTGTTTGTTTGTCAGGGATTTGGTGCTAAAAGACGCCGGTTATGTCTTGCATAGCAAAATCTTGATCACCCGATGAGCAATTATTGAATTTGTGGTCACAAACTGTGAGAAAATATTTCAACTTGACGTTTCTAAGTAAAAATTTCTCATCCTCACGTTCTTCTCTGTCTTCAGATGAGAGTGAAGGTTTCTGTCATGGTTCTGTTCTTGAGGGTCGGTTTGAGGGTTCCATCACGACATCCAATGGCACGTTCTACGTTGAGTCCATTGACCGACACACCACCGACAGATCTCAGCACCATTCCATCATTTATCATGAAGACGATGTAGGTAAGCGGTTCAAAACAGAATTCCTCGCCCTCTCCGAGCACGACCTGCCTCAGGAAAATGTAACTATTTCAGGGAGAAATCTTCGTACACATTCATTTCCATGAATCGATCTTCTAAGGAGCTTTGAAAGGAAACATCTGCTAAGAACATAAATGTTATGAACGCGTCAACAGAACCCTGAATGAAACAGGATAAGAAAACAATGTAGGAAACAGGATGTATATGTACAGAAAGTGGAGTGACACTTGATTTTATCATTTGAATGTGAACGCTCACTGGCTATACAGCAGGTGGTTGGGGGGAGGGGTTGCTGGGCATGGCGGCATCAGTCGAAAAAGAAAAGTTGTGTGTCATGCCTAAATTCACAAAAAAACACTGAAATACTTCAATCCTGGAGAATTATGACAGTTTTGAAAAACGAACTGATTTCTAAAGCCATTTAAATTGACCAAACACAGATATTTAACAAGACAGTTAAAAAAAACTGTGTATGACAGTTCTGTCAGGTTCTGCTGGTGTTTACATTTGTGTGTGCATAGGAAACAAACCAGCGTGACCCTGTCTCTGTGTGCAGGAGGTAAACATTAGCCGAAAGACATGTGTCTGTATTTATGTGGATTTTGACGGTCACATGATCTTGTGGTCACGCATATCATGGGGCTCTGAGGTTACTCTAGAATGTTTCCCATGATTCCAGACGCCATGCTGGTTATTCATATACATTTAAAGCGTATGAGATTCACGGATGTGTTTCGCAAAGTGCACCTTGTAACTTTTAGGTGCTTCTTATGCAGAGAACTTCCTTCCCTTATGAAATATGTATAAAAATATGAGATCTGAGAGCTTTTTTAAAAAAAACGTAATCATACAATTTATAAACATAAGATTCTGCGGTTAGATTCTTATTTGTAGGTCAGTATTTGCACGCAAGTCAAAATGACTGTTTATGTACGTCTGATAATTTTTTCTGGAAAATCCAGTCATTTTTCTTGCATCTGGAAGTTCAGATTTACAGGAAGTGGGGTGGCATTGATTAGGTTTCACTGCAGATGGCTGGATAAGGAAAACAACCAATCAGCATCGAGCGCCTGGCAACACAGACGTAAACACTGAAACAGCAGCGTATTTAATTGCCGGATCATTGAGATAGAATTTTATAATCAATTCTTTGTCATCTTTTAATTTAACATTCCCCGTCTTAACTGATTGCACTAGGAAACCACAGGTCAGGAGTTTGGTTTTCACAGACCACAACATAATGATAACGCATATTTAACGTAATGATAACGTATAAATATAACGTATAAATAACGTATGTTGTAGTTGCTTTTGTGTCTGCCAAATTAGTTAATGTAACGTTCTTTAATAAATTACAGGCTAATAAATTTAGATTTTTTTTAAACTACACGGTCTGATAACCAGATTGGTCATGCAGTGTTTCATTACACAAGCGCATTCCCAGCTATCAGGGAACGTTCCCGGAATATTTGGCTAACCTAATGTTGCTAGAACATGTTTAACTAACATGTTGCTTAACAATGTCTAAACTAATATTGTTAACGTTTTTGTTAACTTAATGGAAACGTTAGGGAAACTAATTTGGAATGTTTTGGAACCAGAACCCAGTTTTAATTTCCGAACCCCGCGGTGTGGATTGTTCCTCTGTGAATTGAGGCATACTTTTCTCAAAGATCTCCAGGAGTCATTCTGGCTCGGCCTCCACAGGCCCGAATACTTGAAAGGGAAGCGCGCAGAACGGAGCCAAAGTCTGGAAGTAATTCCATCAATGGGTCAATGCCCGACATTTACCTTTTCTCCCTCACATGATCCATCTGTTTGCTCGTAGTTACAGGTCCAGGAACAGCTCGACCAGCTTTTATGTTCATAGAAACTGATACAGTCATCAGTCAAAGCGTGTTTTGACAAGCTGTGGGATCAGCAAGTGTGGGACCGCCCATCTCATTCGCATAGGATTCCTGTTGGCAGATTTCTGCGCACCAGGATGGTGTGATCCAATCGCGTCACTTCTGTAGTTACAGTCAAAAAAACATCCTGACATTTGCTCGCCGCTAAACCCCCGCAGTCAGTTACTTTAGTGTGAAGGGTGAAATACAGATTAGCTCATAAAGTCTGTATAGCTGCATTGTTATGTCTGCTTGGGGTCAGCGTACACCCGTAACAAAAAATAATCAGTACAACTAAAGACCAAACAACTGATATTACTGCAGCATGTAGAAGTGTCCATGAGAAAGTTTACTGTTATTATTTATGAGGGACAATAAGTACAGTTTCTCTGACATTTGTGCATTCTGACTCACTATATCTTTTAGAGAAGTGAAAGACAACTGTATTTTAACAGACTTCTAAGGTCCAAAAAACGTAAAACCTGAGAGAAATTAATTTCAGGGTAAGCGCGGGAACGTGGCCACGCCCATGTTTGTTACGTTTGTTACGGTAACGCAGACATACAATAAACGTAACTGGATTGAATTTAATAGCTTCAAACAACTTCAATGTGTGAACTGTCAGACGGACAGACACATTTTTGCCATTTGAAAAGAACCGACTCAACAAAGTAATTCAATTGCGAATCAATCACCACTAGTTCTGATTTTAAAAAGATGACATAAATATGACAGACAAGATATAATTGTCAAATATTCATCAAAAGAAATTATTTTTCAGGTCACTCAGAGCGTTTATGGCACAGTTCATGGCTTAAACAACAACGTTGTCTTGTGGTTGCTGGAAAATGACGAAAACAACAAACATTTTGGTACTTTCCAAAATGTTTTATGTAAACCATTTACAGTGTGTTTACAGTAATGTTTTGGGTAAAGCATTTACAGTATTTTTAGGGTAATGTTTTATGTAAAGAATTTACAGTATTTTTACAGTAATGTTTTATGTACAGTGTTTTTACAGTTATGTTTTATGTATTGGGGTCTGCCAA
>JAZGTI010012553.1:0-15617 GCA_036877585.1 Botia kubotai
GCTTAAAAACAAGAGTTTCAGAGAATTCTCACAGAATTATTGATGTTCTCTACAAAATTTCAACCATCCAAAATCAGGTTTGGTAAAAGTTTTGAAATGTTTTTTTGAAGAGATTACAAGATTAGAGTTTAAAACATGCTGCTCTTCAGGTGCTCACTATTTGCGCCATCCAAATCTGTGACTGTTTTGGTTTATTCATGTCTAACAACGAATGTTTCAGAGAGAATTCTCTCAGGGTTCTTGATTTTCTCTACAAAATTTTAACCAACTGAAAACAAGTTTGGTAAAGGTTTTGAGGGGTGCACATCATCAGAGGTTTATAATCAGACTCGAGGCCCTTCAAATTTTACTGGTGAAAGTTGCTAAAATTAGCAATATCTAACCACTGTACCACTAATATTTTAAGGTATAGCAAAATTGTAAAAAATAATCAGCCTAACTTTCATGCACGATAGTACAGTATAACCATTGATGATACCAGACTGGTATGCTTTGAAAGTGCTTTGAAACCTTGATGCTTCTTAACAGGTTCCTGAGGTTTCAGATGATTCTGTCAAGAATGATGATTGCAATAACTTGCAATGGTACAGCAAAAAGCACCATTGCAAAAAATGTTTGTATTATTGAGGTTTCGTGCAATTCGCTACCCTCAGCTGGCACCACAGCTAGAAGCACCAATGTGTTGCATTTTAGTGTTTGGGAATAACAAGTTAATGAGCATTGAGGAATCAAAACAGGCAATGTATTACAGCAGTTGGGTTCAAATGTGTTGCTCTATATTTTCACCAGTCCGTTTGTTGTTTGTTTTCCATCAGTGTCATTTTTTTTGTCTAAATCTGCTTCAGGTGTGAAGTCAGACTGGAACGTGTGTGCTTTACATCTTTTATGTAAAGCATTTTATGAAGGATAAAACCAAAAGAAAATAATGAACGCAAACACAAAATCACAAAGGTTGAAAGGAAGAGGAAAGATTACTGGTTTATGCAAAAGCCAAACATCCTTTTTAAATACACTTTAGATGATTTATAATAACCAACAGTACATTTAGGGAACTGTAACCACTTGATCAGTTTGTGTTTCCTGGGAATTAAACCCTTGATGTCCCTCGCTCCTCTGCTTCCCACCACAGTCATGGTCAACAGACTGGAACTCTGCCACATACAGACTCTTACTGATGCTGCTGGGAATAATCTTAAAGTCTGTCATCAGTTGGTCTTCAGATCAAAATGATCCTCAGTGGTCATGAGATTGATAACCCACATAACCCACACATGTTCAAACATCCCTAGACACACAGGCTGTTGATGCACCCCAATGAATTCTGGAATTGAAACACAAAATGGCAAACAAAATATTTTCATCAGCTCTACGTTTGTTTTCATGGTCAGAAATGAGAGGCTGCCCACTAAACCGATATAAAGGTTGTTTTATTAAAATGATTAGTTCCAGAAGTGAGCACCCAATGCAGGTCCGTTTTTAGCATTTTTGGCGGTCAAAGCTGATGACCCCATTTGCTGCCTGGGTCAATGCTTCTAATAAACATGCCTGTTCCAAAACATGTACTGATTTAGAAACACTGCTGTGTAATGCAGTTGTACACTGTACTGTTTAAAACGTCTTTAGAACTTGTTGGGGTTAATTCATTATTAAGCGGTTGTTATGCAGAAGATAATGCAGAAGATAAGTGTTACGGGAAGAAAAGTTCTGAAGTTGTGGAAGACATTTCTGCTGTTACAACGTTTGCTCACGTTTAAGCAACGCTTGCAGTTTTGCTTCTGAAAACGTGTGATGATGATAAGACGACCACAAAGACGATCAGTGGAATTCCTACATTATCACGGCCTGCTTCAAAATGGTGAAAGGTGAAGTATTTATTAAAGTCAAGAAAAATATCTGATCTGTCAATCATTTGGAAAGTGATAAACTGTACTGAGGCTATACTGAGTTATGTATAGGGCAGCTATACAAAGTCCTGAAGTTTGTTTGCTGCCAAATTAGAAGATAAGCCAAATGTCATTAGAGACAAACCCATTTAAAACTGTGTTTTAAGATTCGGTTTGTGTGTTCAACCCCATGTCCGAATATGCAAATGAAACCAACTTTATCGCAATATCGCTTTATCGCTTTCCTGTAGCTCGGTGGTTAGAGCATGGCGTTAACAACACCAAGGTCATGGGTTTGATCCCAGGGATTGCACATACTCAATGTATAGTGATCAATGACTATAATGCAATGTAAGTCGCTTTAGATAAAAAGCGTCTGCTAAATGCATAAATGTAAATGCAATATGAAACCTTTATGAAATCGTGGTTAAATGCGATGTGAGATGTTTACAGTGCAAAACAACATGGTAAGAATGTTATTGTGAGTTTAGCAACAAACAACTAACCAAAAACCACCTCAGTGCTCATGTTGTTGTGTTTATACGGTTTGTACATGTTTCTGTAGCCACAGAGAGGTGCTGCGTTCAGATTCAACGTTCAAGGGAAATGTCGAACTGCAAGCAAACGCGTTAACCTTATAGCAACACGTTTGTCTATCAGTTTTATGTAATTTTGTTGAGTTTTGTGGCGTTATTTCAACACACAGTGAAGCAGTTCTCCAAACAGTCACTAGCAGCATTCGACGATGACTAGTTAACATGCAAAAACGCCATTTGTCCAGTCAGTGTTACTGACCTCATAAATATCCAGATAAGAATGTAAACCAGGGATTTAAACAAATGTTTAGTGTGAAACCATTAAATCTACATACCCAGGATGAATTATTCTTGGGTAATGAACAGTAACCCAAGAGAAACAACAAAGGGTTATGTTCAAACATGCCCATTTGTGAAAATACTTAAAAATGAATGTTTTATATTCATCATCTTCAGTATTATTGTTATTATTATTATCAGACAGTGTTGGCTAATAGCAAGTTGCTGTACTTCTATTGTAGTAACTGTGGTTGTTATGGCAGAATGGTATTACCATGTTGTGGAGGTATGGTGTCCAGGCACTGATGAATTCGGTATAGAGTGAGGGGGTTTTAATTAGGAACTGACCCTCTGAGATTCAGGGATGATACACATCTGCATATATTAATAAACATGCCAGCAGGGCAAACATGGCAGGCAGATGCCCACCTGTCTCTCTCTCTCTGTGTGTACCAATGAGACTGAATTTAGATTACGAGCTCAAATGAACACAAGCACTAGACGTTTCCATCAACAATATATAACTATGCAAGAACAAGCACTAATAGACCAATAAGCAGATGAACTTTCACAACATCTGCATTGAGCTGCAGAGGCATTAGCAGGGCCTTTGAGTGTGTCAGTGTGAGGTTTGTTTACCTCACTCTTTCTGCCTCTGTCAGGTAGAAATGAGAGAAGGCTCTCCAGTATACAGCCGGTACTGTCGAGACCACTCCGTCATGTAGTTCATGTGCTACTAAAATTAATTACAATCCTAATGAGACGAGGAATATTGAGAGGAATGTAAAACCAGAGCATAAATTCACAGATGGTCAGTCGTTCTGACAGACATCGTGTATATGATGTTGACATGGTTCTCTGGTGCCCTACACAAAGGGAGGCAAAGACTCAAGTGAGGTAATGTGAGGTCTCAAGTGGGGTAATGCCTGTGCTTTAAGAAATTCTATGGCTTAATCAACAGCATCTGTCATATACTGTCAACTACCATTAAAAATAATTCTGTGTCGTCCAGTTTAAAGGAGAAATGTAACTCTAAACACTTTGTCTAGGCGATCGTTTCCAAAAACATTTTCTGTTATGCTGGTTAACAGAAGTGGTCTAAATATATGTATATAAATACTATATATATATAAATATATATATATATATTGTGGAAGGTGCAGGACCATAAAATGTTCGTCCAATCATTGCATGTGGACTGAATGCAATGATAGGACGTCCTATTTGCATACCTGTGCACTATTGGAGGATAGCTATGTACACCATGTACACCATGTGTGGGGTTATTTGACAGAAAAGTGTAAATACTGTGCACTACCAAAACATTTATTTGTTTGAGCATTCTAACACAGCAACATTACCTCAATTAGCAGGATTTGTCAGAACAATGATGTCACAAGAGGCCCAGAAATTGCATTTAACTCGTATTGAACCAGCAAACCAGTGTTTGTTTGTTCGGTTTTTAAAGAGAGCACTACCAAAACTTCTTGCATGTATTCGTCTGTCAGCTTAAGAAACGAGTGAGAGACAGGGAGAGAGAAAAATGACAGGCAGATCAGGTGAGCAGACCATCATGCTATAAATAACCCCACTTTGACACGCAGATGGTGGTTTCACACTGACGTTTGCTCTCCCTCACCAAATTTACTTTAAATCAGTCTTTACACCTGTCACTCTTCTCCAATCGCGCTCAGCCACGCTGTCCTCTGCAACCATTTTCGGTTGCAAGAATGTTTTCCATTTTTTCCAAGTTACAAAAAACATTAAAAACATTTGAAACATTTCTAGAATTAAAAAAAAAAAATAAATGTTTAAACATTTTATTTAAAATAACTTGTCTGAAAAGATGCTGTATTAACATTATTGCTTGGTTATAGGAATGTTTTTTTATGGGAATATTTTCTTAATTCTGTTACAATTTTAAAATGTTCCACTAACAACTTACAATATATAACATAACACGTAATAACATTTATTAATAACATTTAATAACATTAACAACAGTTAATAACATTTTTGATACAATATATAACGCTTAAATGTTCTACTAACATTACTGCAAGAATATTTTTGATACCTGAGAGAACTTTAGAGAATATTAGCCTCGCTGTTAGCTGGGTCTTAATCCACAGACAGTCTTCCAGTCCGCCTTCAATCTTCTGCACTGTAAATCACAACCAGATGTGACATAACCAGATAATAATCAGGTTAATAATCAGATATTAACCAGACATCTGATTATTGACAATAATCTGTTTTTATTTGCTTCATGCTTGCTTCCATTGCCAAACACCCTCTGGTAACATAATTTCTGTACTTATTATTTCATCATTAGTTAATTATTAGAGTCTGACTGACTGTCTGGCTTCGTGTCTCCAGTCTTCACATGTTCAACTCCCAGTTGCCCTCATCATTTTCCCCTCAGGTTCTCTCTATCTTCCTCTGTCAGGCAGTCTGTGAGCACGACTCTTTGAGGCTTTAGTTCTGTAACTAGCCTCGGGGGATGTGGTGACCAGCCGCTGTCAGAGGATTCAGGATTAGACCGTCTGTGGATGACAGCAGCGTCCATCTCTTCAACTCACATACTCAGCTCAGCTTCACTGGGGAATAAGACCAAATTATTGATCAAAGCTAGTGTATGTTAAGCCATAATGGTAACTTCATTATTATATAAACACCATTTTGGGGCAAGCGGGATCCAAGCGTTTTTTAAATGCTTCTGTTTTGCATCTAAATCTTGAGCAAAAAAAACCCAAAACAAAACCAAAAATTTCAAAGTATTTGGTTTGTCATCCTTTTGTTTTAGCGACAGCATGCAGTCAGGCAAAAACTTGGTGATCCATGTTATTCCAGCATTCCAGATGTGAGAAAGGCATTTGAACATTTGAATCAGACTCCATACTTATGTTTGAAATATGTGAAAACAAGTCAGAGAGAGAGACGACACTAGTTTAATATGGACTGTTGAGTACGTGCACGTTGACACTTTACCAACAAAACCATAAACAGTACACAAGGATTGTGAATCATGACTTACAGAACAGATTGTACTTTACTCACGGTATTGATTTTGTTCTTGTCATATTAAATATGACGTACGCTGTCACAAGTCTTTAAACTGCATTATCCACAAAAAAGTTTTGCTGGCAAGGCTAAAATAATTCTGAGGGCTGACGGTGAACATCTTGCTAAGCCATCACACCAGTAAGCATATACAGATAATCCGGAATCAATGTTAAGATACAAAGATAGACAAATTAAGATATACCTAACCAAGCTATACCTAAGCTATAACTAACCAGACCAACCGAACAGTACAACATGAATTTCAACTTTAACGTGTGTGTTTAACAATGAATCAACTTTTAATCACGTCATATCTCTGTTCGCTGAGGCATAGATGCTATAGATCCATATTTTTGATCCAAGACTTTACGCTAAACATTATACATGTGCATGGGCATTAGTCTATTACAGAACAGCCATTTTAAACACATTATTGCCACTTAAACTTATTCAAGCATCACTTTTAATGAACGTTCTTAACTTAGTATTGAAAGTTGCTCATATTCCCATGACAAAACACATCGACAAGCTATTAGCATTCACAGAGCAGCGACACGGCTAATGAAGTTGCACTAAAACCCTCTCTACCGCTTCGGGCAGCACCTCAATGGTGATCACAGGTCTCGACTGAGAACGCGCTAAAATATTTATGAGCAGCTATTACACGCAGCCTGTTTTATTATTGATGGCTGTGGTTGATGGTGACTTTGAGCCGGGCGAATTGTTCTGGCCCTCTATCTGGTTGACCAGCTAATTAACGACTGACCTCAGCACAGCAGCTAATATTGACTCAATGCGTAAGCGTCGATAACAGATAGATGGCGGCCGGAAAACTAAAATGAGCGGCAGCCATTTTGTCACAGCTCGCTCAGCTAGCGGCTGCAGGTGTTTCGGGGCTCTCGCTCGCAGTTTCCGCAGGTAATCAGAAGCAGATCTCATATTCCTCAACAACACCAGTAATGTCTGCGCTAGAAAACATGCCATGCTGCTTTATTGTTGATGGTGTGGTCAAATTTAATCATGTAACCACGTAATTCTGAAATCATGTATTTTACTAAAGTAAAGTGCTAATGTATTCTTATAAGGTATTGGTTGATGTTCAAAATATATTCTTTCCTGGAAACAACCCTTAACATAGTTAAACTAAATAAAGGCATAACTGGACATTCTGTCTCAGTTCAGTTAATGTTTTTAAGGTTTAAGGTTTCTAATGTCTCCATTTCTCAAACCAAAGGTTTCAAACCGAGAGTCCACAAAGTTTAAAAGGGTTTCAAAGGTGTTTGACTACTAATTGGAATGATTATTTCTTGAAATGTTGAGTGACTTGGGTCCGGATGGACTCTGGCAAGAATGTAAAATATCCTCTGGATGTTTTAAATACTTCATTTTTTGGTAAAGATTAGAAATCTTCAAAAGGGGGAAACGTGGTAAAATTTAATCATGTAACCATGAAATTCTTTAATCATGTATTTCTGTGAATATGTATTTTATTATCGTCTGTTTATAGTATTCTTATAAGGTATTGGTTGATGTTCAAAATATATTCTTTCCTGGAAACAACCCTTAACATGGTTAAACTAGATGAAGGCATAACTGAACATTCTGTCTCAGTACATAGGTGGGTGTCAATCTTACATCAGTTGATCCTATGCAGAATATGCTAGGCCAAGGTTTTTTCCCTTATCTAGTGGTTCTGTGTGATATACACAGAACTGCGTGTAAAAAACAAGGTCATTTGGGCGCCAGAGATATTGGGGGTGTTCAGGGGTGTTTCCTGTTTTTCCTTATTTGGTGTTTTCCTGTTTTAGCTACTGGGCACACATGATAAAACAGCAACTTGGGCAGACAGTGGCACACATTTCTTTGCATGCCATGATGCGGCAGTGTTACTGAAATTGCTGCGTCAGTAACTCTTGAATAAACTTTTTTTTAATAAACTCCGCTCAATTTTGTCCTTTTTCCACCACAATGGTTCCCTAGCTTGGAATGCTGTTGTAAAAACATTTCCCTAACATTTCCATTAAGTAACAAAACTGTTAAAAATGTAATATTGAGTGTTCTAGGAATTTTCAAAATGTCAATTTTGTTTTAGACATTGTATTAACATTATTGCTTAAATGTTACTTTACAGTCATTATATTTAATTATTTTATATATTATTTTAAGTTGTGGAACGCTTCAAATGTTTTAAAAATTAAATGTTAATAGATCTACAATATAAAACAGCCGCCTGTGTAATATTGTGGATATACTCACGGCTAAGGCTGCTCTTTGTACAATGCACTCTTTAACAGATGTCTGATGTAAATCTGTGTGTTCACTGGGCAGGGGTCACCTCAAAGGTCAACAATATATTTTGTGTTCAAAATAGTCGTTCATATAATAGCGACTTTATATAATTTAATATAGTATATTTTACGTCGTAATTTTATATAATAATGACTGCGGAATTCTCCTCCCAGTAAATAAAACTGCAAACCATACGTCTCAGCGAGTGTTCTGTGGTTTTCTTGCCTGAACCAGACATCTCTATTGATTTAAACCCAGCGCATCTACCTCGGTTCCTCTAGGGCATTGCACACGGCTAACCAATCAGAAACCACCGGTCCATTACCATTGTAATGTCATTTGTCTGAGAGTGGTGTAAGAGAAACGTCCAGCTAGGGATAATGACCATGTGGAAAGACAAACTGCAGCGCTGGGCTGTTTAAGCTCCATCGGTTACCTTGTTACACAGCGAGGGTTCATTGATGGAGAGGTTTAAATTGCCTCCCAAGATTAACCCCAACTAAGTGGGAAAAATCTGTGGCCATTTTCTACCACAGCTGACAGAAATCATTCGGTTTGTCCTAAAAGTGCACCGTTTCTGAATAAGTACACTACAGTACATCAAATGAGAAGTGCCACCCATTTTAACCAGTAAATTTTATTTATATATAACAACAGTACAAAGTGAATCCTTGGCTTGCAAAATAGGTGTGCTTCATATTTACAATAGGTACACAGTAATATAATAAAACATAATCAATAAAAAAAACAAGACCAACTTTTTTCTTTTTAAATACTCTCTTACAATTTTCACAACACTTAAAAAACAACAAGAACGGACACCCATATGTGTTATTATTAGCGAGGTCATTATTATTTCTATGTACTATGTTACAGAAGTCCAGTGTTTACAAAGAGAGATTTGTTTATAATTCAGCGTGACTGAAAATGGAAGGATTGTTCACCTGTGAGGTGACTACAAAAGCCTTTCGTTCATTCGTTTTCATTTCAAAGATAACTGGTCATATGAAGGGTTGTTTGTAGCATGCTATTCCATCACAGAGCAAAACAGATAAAAGTGCACAAAACTGATTTAAAGACTTGTGCCAAATATAAAATGAGCAGCAGTTGCAATCAGGTGATATTTCTGAAAGCTGCCCAGTGCCGTCAAATGTTATTCTGCTCTGCAGAATAGCGCAATAAAAATTACTATTAACTTTCATCTTTTTGTTTTTTGAGGGGATCGAATGTTTCTAATAAACAGCATCAAGATACGAAATCTCTCAACAAAGTGCAATTTCCTGTGCCACAATTTTAGGACAGAAAAAATCATTTCCTCTAAAACTTTTGCACAGGCAGGAGAGTCGTACCTCCCTGACTAATGTGGCTCACATTAACACTGAAAGGGTTTGAGACGCATCCTGGGAAAAACTGCAAGGGCATCCAGGTCAACAGAAGGTCTCTGAGAGACTCTTTCCCTCGGAGAGCCGGTTGAGCACGGATGAATGTAAAACAGGGAAGACTGAGGATAATCAAATGTAGGAAGCTTGAACTCATCCCTCATGTCACTGACATGAAAGAATGTCAAAAAAATTCCTCAAAAAAAAAAAACACACAGCAAAAACGTTTGTTTGTCAGCGTCTTTTTTGTCTTGTTTTCCAATTAAAATTTCAAAACATCCTTAAATTAAAGGCAGGGGAGGCAATTTTGCAGACGCTAGCAACAGTAAGCTAGTTTTGTCGGACTGAACGCAATGATTGGATGAACATTTCATGGTCCTGATTGGATGAACATTTCATGGTCCTGAACCTTCCACAAAAGATAAATAAATACCACTTTATTACAAAACGTGTCTGAAAAAGATCACCTACCCTGCCTTTAAAAACATACATGAAAGAAGCTACATTAGACTTATAAAACTTATATAATAAATCACAAATTAGGTATGTTTTTATTACCCCATAGGCAAATGTATTTATTTATTTTTTGTTGTTTTAAGAATAAATCACACAAAAATGTAACTTGTTCTACATGTTACAAATAGATTAAAAGAAAAAAGAATTTGCCTATTGGACAGAAATTCCTCTGAAAACGAGTATTTTGGCTTCACAAGTCAATTAATTGCATTTTATGGATGTTTAGATGGAAAACAAGATCGACTGATTGACTCACATTGTATAAGCCACATGATATACAGTGACTGTACAGTGTGTAGAGGAATGTGTGGTTGTTCAGGAAGAGTGAAATTCCCATAGTTTTCCATACAATAACAGATCAATTCACTGTCAGTCATAACGCTCTTCATCTGTAATCTCTTGCACTGGTTCCTATTTTTGATGTGTGTTTTTTTTATCTCCTGATCACACTGTGCACACGAATTGCTGAGATCAAAGCCGAGCTTCAAAGCAGCAGGAGAAAGCTGAGTTTGAAGGGGTCTGTCTCTCCATCTCATTTCTATGCTTCTGGAAAACTCCACGAGACACCATTAACGAACCTTCGGAGAGAGGCCAAGCTTCCTCCACGCTTCATCATCTGAACGCTCTCCAAAGCAGTTTACAAATACAGGGAAAACAACACAAATAAATAAACGCTCCAAGACCAGAAGGGAAAAACAACAAGAGCCATTTGAGTCGTATCAATCAGATAAATAAGAACATATGGCTTTAAAAGCTTAACACTGCGTCTGATATTCAGCGGAAGAGGTAAACAGAACTTGAGGATTGTTTGAGACAGATGTTAAAGAGAATCTTTCTTGCGGGTTTGCTCTCGGTTCCGACAGGGTTCCCCCTTTATACTTCTGTGAACCTAAACCCGCTCCGACCCGAACCATCTTGTCTGTTTTGGTTAGGAAAAAACAACCTGCCATCATGCGTTATTAATGAAAGCTACGTTTTCTTTTGTTCATGCGTTCTGTTGACATATTTCATGTCAGATGAGGCAATAAAAAAGCAAATAACAACAACAAAAAAACAAGAATAGAAAAAACCCACCCAACCAATCAAGAGTCCAGACATCTGAAGTATTTTACAAATACTTTACATTTACACAATGTTCCAAGCCTACGATTTTTCGTACCTGAATTTGTAAGTGGTGAGAGTGATCGCCCCGTACACACGTTTGTCACTGACCTTGAAGGGTTCCTTTCCTTTATAAAGCAACCAACAAGTGCACTAGTAAGTTATTGTTTTTTTGGCACTTAATCCCAACTGGTCAGCACTATGTATACAGAAAGGAAGTGACACGGTATATTACATCGTCAGCTTTCCTCTGCGTCATCCACAACCCATGTGACCTCTTGGCACTCGACTGTGGGAGTTTATGGGAATGGAGACATAATTTTTAAATATGAGGTACTGTATAATGCATGCAGACTACACACACTTTGGACCACACATAATAATTAATACTCTCTGGTAAGGTGATCTCAAGTAAGTCCATTCATTTGCAAGGGAAGGGGAGGAGTTCTCCATCCATGATTTGGGCTGAAGGTGCTACTCGTCGCTGCGTTTGTTGGAGAATCCTGGCAGCTCCATCATGGAAAGGAAGGGGATTTCATCAATGAGTTCCTCAGGACGTGCCGTGGAGATCAGCTCAACTGACTCCCGTTTTTAGAAAAGCAACCAAAATTGCGAAGACAAAATAGAGTAACATTTGTACATTCACATGTAGAAAACAGGATGTACACGCACAGAGAGACCGTAGAGCAGTTTGTTTGTCCAGTTCTGGTTTCTGGTCCCTCGTGATCAATGAACATCGATCCAGGGAAACGCGAGAGTTTGGGGTGAACGGACATGCTGGTTGAACTCTGGCCCCATGATGTGAATTTCATGATCTCCTGGACGATCTAAATAGTTCCTTAGGGTCTCTAAAGCCAAAGACACTCAGAAGTGTAGATTGTAATAGCGTGTTAACATGCACATGTATGTTGCTAGCAGCTGCTGCTTTCCTGGAACAGATGTGTCGTGCAGTCAAGACTCGAGAGGCAACTGCAAACTAAACGTAAAAGCACTCATGTAGAAAAATAAAATTTTGGAAGTAAAAGCCGTCGACTGGATCGTCATGGCGAGGCAGTGGAAGTCCGTTTCCCATGGAATCCTCTTTGAATGGTTTCAGCAAACACATTTTCAAGGAAGTATCGGTGTCTCTTCAGGATCTGGGAATCATTTGGGAATTCTTGCATTCATCAGTGCTAGACAAAAACAATCAGCCAAATGAAAACAAACGGAACAAAAACATACAAAACTGTACGGTCCAGGAAGCTGCTCATCCCACTATGCTTTGATAAAAACAAACATGGACGTTTTAAACGTTTTAAAATTCCATAGTTTCCGTCCTGATTTCCCTCACAAGATAAAAACCATGTGACCAGTTTTCATTAAATAGTGGTCCATTGGTCTCGAAAAGGTAATCTCTTTACAAAACTGTAGAAAAAGCACAAGCGAGTGCGGTGGAAGGTCTCAAGTCAGTCTTCTGGAGAGGCTTTGGATGACGGTTCGATTCAGAGATGGTCCTGCATCCTTCGATCCAGCTTGGTCCTTCTCTCAGCTCTCCAATGACATGGCGGCAATGAGCTGTTCCACTTTGTAGGCCAGTCGTTGCTTTCTGGCCGTCTCATCGTGTTCCAATGCGGCGGTGAGCTGGGTGAAGAAAGCAGCAATATGTTAATCATTCCACATCATTACCACTGGGGTTAACGGTTGCTCATCCCACATTGGCTAAAGTGCACATTACAACAATGAAAGATGGACAATTTAGCTTTGAAATACTTACAGAGCACTTAAATCTGATCTCAGGACAGAGTGTGAGCGTTTTAAAATGAGAATTTAACTAAATGACTGTAGAGCAGAGATCAGTCATAGGATGATGGCTGTACACCTTAAAACTGATTCCAGGACAGCATTAGTCTCCTCTGAAGCGCTAAACCAGCTAACAATTTTAGGTTTTAGGAACATTTCCGTAACATTGCCATTAAGTAACAAAAACAAAAAGTTATTTCGAAAAGTTCTAGAAACAAAAGATTCTGTGTGTATCAGACTCAAATCAGTTTAGTTGTTGTAATCTGAACAGCAAAAGATTCTGTGTGTATCAGACTCAAATCAGTTTAGTTGTTGTAATCTGAACAGCAAAAAATTCTGTGTGTATCAGACTCAAATCAGTTTAGTTGTAGTAATCTGAACAGCAAAAAATGTGATTTTTGTAATTGTGTTATTCATTCTTCACATCATTATGTGTATATACTGAAAATCTGAATTCACTTGTTTTTGGTCACTTTTTCTCCCTGTAATGAATGTCTGTGTATATACTGAAAATCTGAATTTACTTGTTTTTGGTCACTTTTTCTCCCTGTAATGAATGTCTATGTCATTCCCTCTTTCTCAGAAAACAGCTGTTACTCCTGGCATCATACTGACGGAAATTACTATGGCAACCGACACCGATATTAAGCACATTATCTAAACAAACAAAATATTTCATCACTTGCAAAGCAACACTTTGTTACAGTCAAACCTAAAAATTATACATGTAAAACAAACTCCAGAAAATAAATTTCACATTTTACCAAACTGATCCGGGTAGCCATTAAACACAAGACACGTTCCTCAGACGGCACACTCTGGATCTAATTATCACAGGCCAGTTACTGCTCACTGTGATATCAGACATGGGCCAATTTTCAGCTTCTGTGAGAAAAATTGCCTGAGACTTTATTTCATGAATATTTCATTAAAAAGGAAAATGTAGCTTTCGAGTCGTATCTCATTTCTCTTTGTGTGAGTTTTTTTTAAAACACAGCAGTCAAAAATGTCGAGTCATGCTGAGAAGGGGCGGGCGGATGGGTTTGACCCCTCTCTGTGCTCGTGTCATAATGTCTGACTGGGGTGTCGGTGGAACGGCAGGGGAAGTGACATCGTGACTGCGGTCTGACACTGATTTGCACATCAAACAGTGGAAACAGAGTGAAACTGGATCGTTCCGGACACACCAAGGGAGCCAAAATAGGGCTCAAAATGCTGGCTGGGAGAGGTGGATATAAGCAAAGACTATGAATTTAACAACATACCACACTTCTGTTACTATGAATGGGGAAAACTGCAATGCCTAATTTGGTTGCTCTAGCAAAGGAAGTCCCGCCTACTAGCAGAAAGTGCCAAACTATTCTTTTATTGGCTGTTTTACCTCAGACCTCAGTGTGAAAGCCGTGTGAAACGCTGTTTCCATCGGCAACCTAGTTTTCCCAGGAAGCCCATCTTTGCTGATTCCCAATCCCACCCCATCAAACAATAAAGCTATTCAAACTCTCCCATTAAGACTCAAGAGTCACACTGTGGCAAACAAACTAAAGCACTTATGCATAAAAGTCCAATATGGAGGCTATCAACTATGCAGAAACCGCAAGCCACTAGATGTCTGTTTCATCTTGCATCAGCACTCTGGATTTCCCAGAATGCCTTTCATTGGAGCCAACTCGGGTGCACACCTGCACAGCCTCTGTATGGGGCGGGTCAACATGCTACAGCTGCTCAGAGCCTCGAGTAGAAGTTCACTGAACGAGCATGAGTGTTTAACAAGAAGCATGTGCACTGAATTTTTCATGCAATTCAACAGAGCTGCGAAGCACTCTCCACATTATTGTGTCTGATGCGGTTGTCTTCATTTTAAAGAGGACATTCTCTCTCTCTCTTTCATCAGGTTAAGTGCTCTGAAAGGCTGACAGAGATTATTCTTTTCAGTTGTCCTGTTCGCATTTTATAATGAATTAGTGCAGGTCCACCACACAACAGCAGCCCCAGACAGTCGGCTCTGGAAACAGAAGGGTTATGGGTTAAGGTTGTGCAGTTTAATGGTCTACAAGCAGGATTCTCAACCAGGACCTGTAAAGAGACCTGATCTGTCTGTCTGTCTGTCCAGCTGTCTATCAATCAATCAATCACACGGGCACTTCTGGGCACTTTTTCAATTTCAATAACCAATCATATTTAGTATTCTCCCACTGAGAAACCCTGGTTTGGATCAGACTTTGTATGGAGACTCTCTGGGTCAAACAACTGTTGGTCGACATTATTTTAAGAAAACTGCAGAATCGAAACAACAAGAGAGAGAGACTGGAGGCAGACAAACAAGTCAAGAGAGATATAAACATAAAAGAGGAGAGGCTGCAGGCGGAGTTGTCTCTCCAGGCTCTGGGCGCTCTCCTAAATGCTGTGTAAAGTAAAGGTCAGACTAATGGCTCCCTTGAGTGGAGCTGCCATCCGGAGTCCTACATCTCCATCTGGAGTCCTACATCTCCATCTGGAGTCCTGCATCTCCATCCAGAGGCCTACATCTCCATCCGGAGGCCTACATCTCCATCCGGAGTCCTACATCTCCAACCGGAGTCCTACATCTCCAACCGGAGTCCTACATCTCCAGCCGGAGCCCTACATCTCCATCCGGAGTCCTGCATCTCCATCCGGAGTCCTACATCTCCATCCGGAGTCCTACATCTCCAACCGGAGTCCTACATCTCCAACCGGAGTCCTACATCTCCATCCGGAGTCCTACATCTCCAACCGGAGTCCTACATCTCCATCCGGAGTCCTACATC
>JAZGTI010012554.1:0-15617 GCA_036877585.1 Botia kubotai
CACTCACTCACTCACACTCACTCACTCACACTCACTCACTCACTCACACTCACTCACTCACACTCACTCACACTCACTCACTCACTCACACTCACTCACACACTCACACAAGCGATGAGGCTGTAGGGATTTTTCTCCATTCCTAAAGCTTTTGAGACACCCCCTTCATCCCAATAACTGTACAGGAAGGGGATGATTCCTACTTTCAGTACAGGAATACTTCATACTTCTCTCCTCGTTCACAACATCTCCTTCACTTATATCTGCAAGTCATCTCCTGCGCCATTTGTTCAAGATTTCTTAATATGCGAGATAATTCAATAGCCCTCCATCAATTCTTCAGCAGAAGAATTTGGCACATGTTACTCCTCTGAGGCACTGCTGACACAGATTTAAAATAGACAGCAATTAATTGTCCATAAATCCTGTACATATTAAAGGAACGATTCTGTCATCGTCTGCTCAGCCTTACTGTCATTCTAAACCAGTTTTCTGTCCTCCGTGGAACACAGAAGATTTGGTGAACTATTTCAACGGTTCTGTGCTCTTTCTCCAAACATACAGGCAGTTAAAACGCTGGATTTGCTTTGACAACACTGCGAAAGGAACCTTTGAAATCCTCCAACATCAAAAGCCTTTAACAGAATTAAATGTTCCTAAATAAGAGTACAATTCTAGCCCAAGGCTCAAACCTTTTCTTTACAAAGCAATCAAATTCTGTTGTGTTCTCACAAGACAGCGTCTCAACACAACACAATGTTTAACTGACTGATCAACAGATTTAAAATACAGTAGGAAAATGCTATTATCATATCAAACTAAACCCAAGTGGCTTTATTTGATCTGTTGAATCTCGTCCAGTTCAAATATGGTGGATGAAGATAACCAGGTAAAATGTTAGTTAACTGGACACATAAGAGCGATTGATGTTAAATGCTGTGACACAAATGATCTGATAAACAATGTTAAATTTCTGTCTGTTCCTCACACCAACCTATCCTATTACATTTGTTATTCATTTCTGAGTGAGCTGTCGCTTTAAGAAACGTGCGAGCACCAATCAGATCAGTGCTCATGTATGTTGCAGCAACAAATGCTCCAGACATCTGCGTGGATTCCTACCAGCTGTTACGGTTGGTTGCACAATGCCATCTTATGCCGACATGATTCTGAAAGTTTATAAACGTGTGTGAACAAACAGGTTCAGACAAGCATGTTTGGGTAGATGATCTTTTAGCCAAGCTGTCTTGTTCTGCTTTGTCTCTTTGCTTAGTTCATCGTCCTTACAGATTTAGACTGATGTGGATCTCATGGTTGAATCAGATTTCAGTCTGATGAGCATGCAGCCGAAATTGACGCGGCCACACCACTAAATTACAAATGAGGCCTCAGTTTGTATTTTGTATACTTGTTATTGACTTTCAAAGTAAACTTTTTTAAGTCATTTTTTATCATTAGTAGTTTATCATTTCACGGCATGATTTTTTAAAAAAAAGACTGCAGTGGAACATCAGACGAAAATTGGAATACAGGCGTTAAAGCAGATGGACAGGTAAAGTGTGTCTCAGTGTTTTCATTAACGCCACCTAACCCGACAGCCATGTTAAATCACGCCATGAGTCAGAAGGTACAATTACAATTAAATCGGTCTGCGGTGAAAAGGCACAACACAATCAGCGGGTTTGCTTCCTCCCCACAGTAACAACTCTGTTTATTCCGATTCACCAAAGAAGAACAGGGAGAGGACATATCTGATGCCAAAAGTGCAACAGCGTGTTCTACCAAAAACATCATTCATCATTACCGACACAGTACAGAGTCTAGTGCTCCAGACGCTAATGCGAACGGCCGGCCTTTGGGTGCAGGCAAAATATTTACTTACTGCCAACTGGTTGGAAAACACAGTCTCCTTGTTAACTCCACATTACTTACAGATGATTAAAGATAACACATCATCGTTCTCCTGCAGGCCAGATGTGTTTGTGGAAGTGTCTGTAAGAGACCGCTGTGATCGAAAACATCCATGTTGATGCCAGAAGCTGTGGACATTCTGTCCGGAACGTTTGTAATTTGTAACGAACTCAAACACGTCAAGTTCACTTACTGTGTCTTAAGCTTTATAGTGTTAGAGCTTATAGTACACATGTACAGATTCAAGCAGATTCAAGCTCAGGTCCTGCCACTATTTAAAAGCCAAAACAGGATATTGTGCTACGGGCTATTTTTATTCAAACCTTATATTAAGTGTAACAGAGCAACCACACACTGTCTTAGTCATCTGTTAAGTTTTCCATAGTTTTCCATTGCTACCACTAACGTTTTCCGGGTGGTTGCTAGGGTGTTTGCGTAACAGTCTGACACTGATACCAGTGCAGATACACCAGATATCGACTTCACAGTCTAAACAAATGGATCCGATTTCATCACTTACGAAATGACAGTGTGAACAATCAATCCTAAGACTCAGATCTGAAAATGGAGTCAAATTAGTTTGCAGTGTGAATGACGCCTGTTTGTGAAAAGGCAACGAGAACTTCTCTCCGATGCAGTCATGCACTCTCTGCAACGCGCTGCATTTTTCTCGAGTTGGGCAGATAAAAGACAGGAAGTGTGGCTGATTTTAGTCTGCAGAACAGACTGAAAGGAAGTACAGCAGTTCAGTGATGGAAAGAAAGTGAACAGGCGTCTTTCAGATTTAATTTCACCAGCTATTGAATATGGGTCACAGTTTTAATCAGGTTAAAGACAGTTAAAAAAAAAGCAAGCCATCTATGGTCATGCCAGTACCCCTAAAACAACTGCCTATCCCAGTGTAACCTCACACCCTTCCCCAGTTGCCTGACTCAATGACTTTTTGTGTATAACAGCTCAGCTCTGGACTGAAGGTATGTTATATGTGCTGCCTACCCCTAGTAGTCAAGTGGGTTCACATGTTATGCCCACATAGTTACCATTGTAAGGGTTTAACCTGTTTTAAGCAAGCAAAAGTTATACTGTAAACATAAGAGACGTTTGTCAAATGTTAGACATTAGTATCATTAAGCTACTGCTTTTAAACGTTATGCTATCCAAAATGCATGACTGTATTACAACTGGATCTTGTGTGAAGCCACAGCAGACAGACCTCGCCAAACCTCAGCACCAGTTTCAATCAAACACACTGGACCGGCCAACGACCCCATTACACACTACCACACATAAAAACGTCAATTATCTCACCCTTGCTTTTTATAGTACCTTTGTTTTATTACCTAATAAATTGTCTCTCCATTGACCTGCAGGCTTAGACTGGACTGATGGTTGTAACTGTATATTGTATCGCATATTTTTAATAAAAATCTATTTTTTGTCCCAGGACATCGAAGATGTGTTTTTCTTACATATGCGAGTCAAACAGCACAAATGCAAACATCTGTTCTAGAGTATGTGGTCATGCACTAGATTCTTGTACTATTGTTATGATCCATTCCAAATATACTTGGTTTGTTTGTATTACACAAACGCTAGTTAGTCGCCAGTAGTCTGTTGAATATAAACTGTCACATTTGTATGTCGTTGCTAACATGCATATAACAAACTTATGCACCAGTATGCCCCATTATTCTGTTGAATAATTGTTGGTTGTGTGTGTGTGTGTGTGTGTGTATATAAGAGAATGAATGGATGGTAAGGGGTCTAGCTCTACCAGTCACCTTCAGTAAAGCACAACTTTGAGCCTTAAGGGCTAAGAGTGTGTTTACCTGCGTTTACACCATCTCTCACCCTGCCACACAGTCACCCTGCAAACGCAGCAGGAAATTATACCTACAGGGGCCCGCCATTAACATTATTAGGTTTATGAGATGGAAAACACAACTTAAAAGTATGCTAAAAGGAAGACAAAACGTTACACACTTTTTAATATAACGATATATTTAGCAATTATGTTTAAGCTACTACAAATTTAACTACAAATTATATTTGTAGTTGCTTCTATTTAGGGAGGGGGACACTGCACCCTGTCAATGTAAGCATACGCCTTATACACTAAAGTCTGGCTAAAGACAGATGTACCAGCCCCACATTAGCTGGTATTTGTGTTACCTTGAGCTGGTGGAAATGTTGACCATCACGACTGTGTGTTCAGCTGGGTCAAAGTCCAGCTGACCTCTGGCAGACATGGCCAGATCGAACCCCTGACCTTAAATGGCGATGTCATGCCCGAAGCCATTTTTACACTGGGTCCTGTAAAGACCTGGAGTTCACAAGCAGCTTTGAAGCAACCAGCAGGGTAGTTACAACACAACAATGTTTTCTGTGGGCAATGCTGGAGCGCAAAGAACCAATGTGGTAAGAGTGAGTTTGTTTATGCTAACAGGATAGTCTCTGAGCCTGAACATATCCAGAGTTTGGAGCCAAGAGAATTGTACTTATGCCCATTTGGCTACAAACCCACGCTACATATCCAGCTTCTCGCGTCCCTTTGGCTACAAACACAATACATTTGATAACCATTGAACTTTGACCATTTAAAACAACTGCTTATTCTGCAGACAGCAAATATGTCGATGTTGCTTCACTAACGACATGTTTTACATCAGCGTGGCCTACATATAAAAAGATAAGCATGAACCCTGTCGTAACCTTGAGGACAGGAAATGACATCATGGAGCCTGACATGGCTCACATTTTCTGCAGTTTGAATCGGTTTCAGATGTGCATGTCTGCTGCAATACTCTCTTACAGGAAGCAACATCATGGGACCTGACAAACCTTTGATTTTAATCTAAAATTTGCAGCCACAACTTTTTAATTTGATGTGCGCTGACTGTTCACGGTGAGGGAAATAACTGGAATCAGTGTTATTTTTTCCTGAAAGCCATTTTCCTATTCAAAGTAACCACTGACTACACACACACACACACACATATATATCTAACAATCAAAACATGTTGAACACCCTAAACAAAAAAAAATGTAAACTAAGGAATGCAACAATTCTATTTGGCATATCGACAGATGCATATGGCACACTGACGACAAGGGAAATACTCTGATCTACTGTAGCACTGAATCCAAATCTGTTTTGATTTACTTCCTACGAAAGCAGCTAACCTCCGACATCACAGGTTTCCCATTCCAACTGGAATGCTGTAATCTGAAGCACTGTGTCGGGATAAAAACTTATCCCATAGCCCTGAACACAGCCAGTGAATACTGATGGAGCAAAAGAGACAGGCAAAGAAAAGGCCTCAACACACTTTACATATCAATGCCAGTCTGAACCCACAGTTCAAAGACAGTGAAAACTAAATGGAAATGCTCTCCTGTTTCGAAAGCTGCAACCTGTGCAATGGCACATACGATCCAAGAACTACGTGTGTTTCAAACAGTGCTTGTTTAAAAATAAACCAATTTAAAAGCTTATAGATCAGAAAACTCTGCCATATTCAAAAATATTAACCAGGAATCAAAAGTGAAAGCATGTGAATTAATTCTGCAAACTGAGCTGTGATTTTAAATACTAAATTTATATGCCGGTAACATATTATAGGCTAATAGATGAGGCTGACAAATTTAAAAGGCAAGTATTTGGGATCTTCCTAGAGACAGGTTCTGCAACACACACAAAAAGCCATATGGCATCTCCAGACAGAATCTCAATCACATGGCGTGGCCAAGTGGAACCTGCTCTTATTTCCATAGACAAACATCAACAGAGTGCTACAATGAGATTTCATTAGTGCTGGTGCACTGGTGGTCTTCAGCTGAGTGCAATACCACCATCATGTTAATAAGATGCTCCACACAACTGCTTACTGTTTTTGCACAACTGCTTTTTTTCTACATTGGCACACTGACCAGTTATGTGACAGTTAATGACCATATTATTTTTCTCAATGTTATGATGCATTTTGGTAATTTAAATAGCATTTAATTACAAAATATACAAAACGTCTAACCGTACAAATTTGCAATTTTACATCGTTTCAGATAGTACATAAAATGGACACAATAACCCGCAGACAAGTAAAATGATTTAATAAGGACGTTGTGTGGCCAATTTAGTACATGATTCGGAATCTGAGTCAACAGTTGGTTTGTCCTTATTCCTTATGAAGAACCACATCAATCGAGCGATCTGTTCTCCAACTGGATGACATGTTACACTAAATATTGTTTTTTTGCTGTGAGAAAGTGAAGACAACACTAAAGAAAATTGTTTGTTGTTAAATTCAAATAGCAGTGCAGGAAATAGGTTCATCTTATGACCTAACAATGTTCCTAACAAGTACCATCGAGCAGCTATGTTTCCCTTTTGATCTGAATGGGTGGCATGTTCTCCTTGAGAAGATGAGAGCTGCTGACATCTACATACTGAATTAAATCAGATGGAAGCCTGATCTGGGTTTTCTGGTTTTTTAAGCAGGCTGCAGTGGGTTATAAGGGCAGGGCCCATCAGCATACAACATACCACGACTTATCACCTTATAAGTACATGTTATCACCTAAAACATATTGCAGGGGGCATGATAAAGACCCTGCATCTTAGCTGATTACACAACACACACAAATGTAATGCTTCAATATAAACAACTGAACTTGATACGCTCATACTGTTATTACACTGTCATTATCCATTGGAAAAGATAGCCCAATATAGGTCACACAAAGATATTAATATACATCAAAGGTACCGTGAATATCTAGTTTAACAGTGCTGAGAGCATCAGTTCATCTCTGCCATTTTGTTTCATCAAAGAGATGATCGCTCTGTGTGTTTTGGACCGTTGTAAAAAGCGCCTCATCTATTCTCAAAAGGGAAAAACGGACGCATGCCGCAGCCCGACATCATCAGACAAAGAGAGGAACTTGGAGTGCATCTGTTTTGCAGCCCGAGGTCGGCCATGCGTGCAGGAAACTGCAGCGTTATTGTGAGATTACAGAGGGCCTCAAATCTCCCACTGTCAGGGGACAGATGCATCTATGATCCACCATTTACCCTCCCTGTCTGTCAAATTCACTGTAACAGAAACAATCCGTCCCAACCAATGTATTATATATATATATGTGTGTGTGTGTGTGTGTGTGTGTGTGTGTGAACATATTCAAAGTAACCACACTGACTACACGCACGCACGCACGCACACACATATCTAACAAGCAAAAGATGTTGAACACCCTAAACAAAAAGGAATGTAAACTACCACATACAACAATAACTTCATTTGGCATATCGACAGATGCATGCGGCACACTGATGACAAGGGAAATACTCTGATCTACTGTAGTCCAATGACTTGGACTGAATAATGAAGGCAAGGTAGCCAATAAGAGCACGGCACAGACTGAAACAATACTGTTTAAAAAGAATTCCATAGTGATGCCTTACGAAACTGGGTGATAAAATGGCAAGAATTGTTCTACACACTCCAATAAACACAGAGGTCATTTCTAATGCTCCCCTTTAGGTATCAGCAAAAACTATGGAAAACTTTCCCGTCTTTCCACAACCAAACAATGGATGCTGGTGCACCAGGAATCCTTGATCCGTGGCGTTCCATAACGTCTGAGGTTCAAGCCCCTCCCCCTCCTGGCCAAGCTGCTACCACATACATGGATCTCAAGTGTTGCGACAAACCTTGATGCTAACAACAGCTGGTATTATGATAGACATGTCAAAGCCAAAGGAAAGCAGTGTTCCTCTCGGTGAGGTGTGAATCAGCATGAGATGATGGCTTGCTTCACAGCATTACTATTCAACCGGTAACATCATCCGAAGGGGATTTATACAGCCCAGCTCAGATTCATTAACAAATGCTGTTTACAAACACCGATGTCTGGGTATCTCAGAGAAGGATGGGGACTACATAACCCTGTTCGTAAATCTCTTTATTTTTCGGTACAGAATAGCTTGTGTAGCCTTTGTTTGCTCGTCAAAAGCCTCGGCAGCTGAACTAGCGAATAGAAACGCAAAGCGTTCCAAAATGGAGACTTGATTTCTGTTCGTAATCCCCTACTGTTTCCCAGCAGTCAAGATTAACTAAAGAAAACTGAATAGAAAAATGGGAAAACCTGGACGGTATAAAGATTTGCATATTCAAAAAATTCTTAAGCGCTCATAGCAATGCCAACAGCCGCTACAGCATCTATAATATTATAATAGAGTTATAATAAGAGTCTTATTAGTGGTCTTTCAGTGATCAACAAAAAGCAAGCACTTATGGTTCTATAGCACTTGTTAAAAGCGTACGTCCACAAAAAAGCTCTAAACCCTTCCAAGCCATCAAATCACCTAACTGTAGTGAACAGAAGTCTTTCCTAACCACCACAACACGGTGAAAGTTGTCGATTACCAACAACACAATTAATCGTTGAGAGGCTGCTGACACTGCAACAAATTTGAGCAGAGATCTGTATTATGCAAATGAGTATTAACACGATGCCGTAACCGCCAATGGCAGCCCAGACAGTGACCCACCAATTAAAATTTAAATCACTGTGTATAAACTTTACAGAACATTATAGAACATTCAGGCTAGGCTAATTTTCAAGCACAACTTTAATTGGCTTGAGGTAAACCTAGGTAAAA
Organism: Botia kubotai; assembly: GCA_036877585.1. Lineage (NCBI taxonomy): Eukaryota > Metazoa > Chordata > Actinopteri > Cypriniformes > Botiidae > Botia > Botia kubotai. The sequence goes on from JAZGTI010012554.1 coordinate 8,573, forward strand.
AATAAAAACTTGTAGGCTCTCAGTGAAATCTTATTCCTGACTGACTGCTAAAGATTTCATGAGGATAAATCATTACACTCGTGAGGTAAATTGACCTTGTTAACTATTGATGTGCATTACAGCCAATGAAATCAGTGTGAAACGAGCACTTCTGTTGCATTTGGTCTCGCTAATTAGATCAGTAACATGGTTTGGCAATGTGAGACAGCGAAAAAAAAACACCAGCAGATAAGATCCAGCAGAGCTCAATCCATGCCGATTAAATCAGCAGGCCTTCGAGTTCCAGATAAATTAATTCATAAGACCTACATACCCCTCAACAAACAGACGATGGGCTAGCTGAGAAGAGCAACAGATGTATTGACATTGTGTTATTCCACGCTGCTCTGTCAAAACCAACAGGCAGCTCTGACCTGTCTGAGCATGTTTTAAAAGTATCTGGTGATGTCAAAGATGGGTCATCATCTCTCTCGCTTTCTCTCTCTCTCTCTCTCTCTCTCTAGCTTAGGAAGTGCTTAAGGGAGTTCGGCACAGCGAGGTCACTCTGACATTGTTTCTTGAATTCCCGGTCAAGCACGCTCCAGATCTGCAGCTCATAGGTGACTGCAGCAAACTGCAAAGCGTGGCTCGCAGTGGCTGATTATCAAAACAACACTGCCTAACTGGTCCTACTGCCTTTCCTGTCCTTTATAAGGTGGTGTGAGTTTCAGGTTATGGTTACACACAGAAGTCAGAGTGAGATTACAGCAGTGACTCATGACGCCTGACCGGTATGGATTAAGACTACACAATGATGTATGGAAAACATCAATTCAGCAGGCCCACATCCCAGTTGCAAACACTTGCCCCAAGCCACAGCAGGAACTCTGGAAACCTGTTCCCAGTTGTCATATGGCTGTCGGCCTGCACTTAAGGGGATACGGTATTTAAGCTGTGTTTTCTCATGGCTGCTACTGTGCATTTTGGGGGAGGGTGGGCTTCTTTGCATGCGTTTTGCAAACGCTCCAAGCGAAGATGTCAGAAATGCGCTAGTCTACCCGCTAAAGATGTGCAATATTTGTCTCGCACTTCATCAACAAATTCCTGCATGATTAAACTAATTTAAAGGTGAAGTGTAATTTTAATGCCAGTTGAAATAATGTGGGTTTTCCCAAACGCACCTCTCCTGCCCTTAACTTATGTCATTAATTGAACCGGTCAAAGCAGATGCCAAGACAAGACAGAGCAATGTTTTGGCAGTGTTTACACTTCACAGAAAAACAAGCTATAAATTGTTGTTATACTAGTTTAATATTAAAACAAACATACAAACAATCATAAAATAAACTTATAAATAAACTTATAATAAAAGCTCTTGGAAAATGAAAATTAATTATGTTATCCAGTCTGGACAATAAAGGTTTGTGACATCCACTTGTCCAAAATAATACAGGAAGTCAAAATTACATCACAGCATTTATTATTGTGCACAGGTCTGTGTATTCCTCCACCTGCATTCCTTTAATTACTTCAGGAGCAATTTAAAAGGCCACACTTGTTACACCTGCTTAAAAGGCTCTAAAAATTTGCCCCTGCCATCAGCTGTTTTCAGTAATCAAAGCCTTTAACCTTTAACCCCGCCCCCACTACCCCAAGACACTGAAATACTGTCACTCCACTATTTAGTCCCACCCACATGCAGTTTCCGGGTAGTAACAGACTGGCCAATCAAAAGGCTAGTTCCTACTGCTGAAGACAAAAACATAACTAGACATTCCCAGAGTTATTTAGGATTTTACAATCCTTTTCAGGACCTAAAACAGTTTTACACTTCACCATTTACATAAATACGTCATAATTATGCATAAAATTACGTGGCACAAACTAAACATGTGTTTACATATTTTTTTAAAAAGTTTTATGCATACGGTATGAAACACAAAACTTTTCAAATCTTTATAAAACAACAGATCTATGGTTTCTTTTGTTTAACACAGGGCGATACCACAGCACTTCATAAGTAATTATCCAAAGTGACAAACCTAAGTACACTGTTAAAAACTAGTTCTCGATGTTCAGACAAACATAGCTCAACAAAACCGACTGACAGCACGGCCAAACCGCACTACAAATAAAGGCATAATAACCGTGCCGTTTTTCATCCGGCTGGAGCGAAATGGGACGGAACACAACTCGACCAAACTTTTCTTGCGTTTCCATCATAACATGTCAACTAAAAGGATTCTTGTGGACATTGAGTGAAACATCCCCACCCCAACTACTGTATCAACACAACTTCCCCTCTTCTCATGTCAAGAGCTTTAAAATGAAGAAACGCAGAGAAGAAAAAAAATCCTGTCAACACATTTAACCCCCAAACGAGAACATTCGACCTTAACAAAAGACAGATAAACAAGATGGATTCTCGATTCAAGACAGAACAAAACATTATACAGACGGCATTGTATCACATTTAAGGATTTTAAATGTCATTAAAACCGTAGATTGTCATTTCTGATCTGTTATTATTTAAAGTGGTTTGCTGGATTATAACTGAGCGTCGTCTGCACTGTGCCTTATTTAAATCAACGATCTGTACATGCATATCTTGGTTATTATTTTCTATACGCATATCCGTGCTAAACGACGTACGCAGACCTACATATGTCTATTTTGTTCATCACTCGAGAACAAAAACAATCAAAAATAAATAAATAACTGGCTGTGATGGTGGCTGTGCTAACTCGCTAGCAGGCCGAATGCTTTCACAGTAACAAACGCTATTTGAATCAAAACCCTGTCTAATTTAGTCAGCTATGATATGAAAACAGACATCTGAGTGCTATCTGTATGTATGTACGTTTAAATTCAGTGGATGTCAAGCGTTCAGAAAGCTCGGACACCAGTAAATAACAGCAAAGCGACGAGGAAAACACTCAGAGGACACAGAGCAAATATATCCGCTATAAATAATCCTCAACATTTCTGCTTTTGAACACGGACAACGCACAAATACGGTCGAGAAAATCTGAATTTTAGTTTGGGAATTGCGTTATTTGAGAAATTAATGTCTGTTAATCTTGGCTTTGTCGCTGGCCGCACTGACAATCATCAAAACACTTTTGTTGTCAAAAGCTGATCACCATCCAATAAACGATTTTAATAGCTTTGACAACTGTTTCTCACACCACACGAACACGCAGGACGGGTTTAAAACAGTTTGATGTGTGTTTTCGGCCGATTGTCATAATTACTAAAAGCATTTATGAGCTCCAGCGTTACAGTATTCGTGTTGTTTATATTTTAAAGGATACAGTTTCACCACGTCTGTGTCCATTCGTCTTTTGCCCGGACTTGGAGACGACATCTTTATACTCTCCTCTTTCAGATGATCAAAGCTCAAATCTTCTGCGTCTGATTCTTGATCCCTTGGCCTCTATCGAAACTGTATATTTCTGCACATTGGCATACGGTAAACTGTCGGCTCTTGAGTTATTTTTCGCCCTCCACTTTCTGCCTGCAGCGGATAGTACTGGTAAGTCCTTTGACCGAACAGCTCTCTCACAGCTATCTATCCCTCCGCGGCTGACGTCATATCAGTGCGACAAACGGTGCACCCCCCTCCTATGCGGTCTTTTAGGACACGTCATATACATAGGACGACTCAAATTTGTAGTATTTCTAACAAGAAAAAGTAGCAGTTTTAGTCCCCGTAAAATTTAAGCACTTACCCGTCTTTCATAAACGTTTTTGTATGTTATTAGAACGATTTCCTTTGAATATTAGGATCTATGGTATGATACATTTTTTACATGCATATGTAAGAAACCCCCAAAAATAGCATTTAGCAATTTTTCACATATTACATTTAAGTGGATTACCCCATTAAGACACAAAACATATCAAGATAAATGATTGTGGAAAAACGGCAAAAGAAATTGGTTTATTACATTTTGTAAGAGATGTACTCAGATCAGAATTACATGCATGATGCAGATCACTACAGGTGGAAGAAGAGGGACAACACTCAACCAAAACCATTTACATGGCCACTCTTTTCCAAATGATGGCACATCTATAGCATTTGAATAAACAAAACACATTACAAATGAGAAAGGAAAATAAAATGTTGTTCAGCTCACTCACATTTATGGGAGTCATTATCATACACATTTTTAAACAATACAACAAAAACAAAATAACTGGACTTTCCTGTCTAAACTACGATCCGAAAAATGTCCAGCGAAGATACAACTAGCATGTCTTCCAGTGTGATCTAGGAACTTTTGTAGGGTCAGGCCACAAAACCTGCCCAGCAAAGAGGCGAAGACTATTTGGCAGTCTAGGTGTTGTCAAAAGTGTCAGCCAGAGGCCGACTGTGGTTTAGAGTGTATTGACACCACCAAATGGCCAGGCTCAAAAACAGTGCGATTACGTTACAAATTCTCAGAAGAACTCTGGCGGTCTTTCACGCTTCTGGGTAAGTTCTGTCAGCACAGGTCGCTTGATCCGTGTGGATTTACTGTCCCTTTCACAACCAAACTGAAAACTGTAAACAAGACTCACACAATCAAGAAATGAAAGTACTGTCATCATCGCCAAGGACCTCATCATTAGGACTTTCCAGGCTTTTCCAAACACACAACTTACTGGGGTGGGGAGGATACCTGCCATTGTCGGAATATGGAGAAAACTTTTTTCAGTTTGTCATGTGGACCCTGGAGGAAATAAACTAGTTAGCATTAGAAACCAAGAATAACTTGCTTGGAGTTAGTGACACAATTTGCAACTTAAGTGTTTAACAGCAACAGAATTCTTAGCTATGCAGACAGTACAAAATATCTAAAGACAGTTTGTAAGTGTTCATAATGGTGTATTTGGTTCACCTGAGATGGACTGGTTCCTATTGGGCTGATGCTCCTTTTCATGGATAAGAAGAGAGTCAAAGCTGCTTTCCACCCAGGCTGAGGGAGTTCTGCCTCAGAGCCAACAGAAACAGAGCCATCTAGATCCCCCTGCTCATGTTCCACATTTACCCAAGGACACCAGTCTCTGTGCTGGGCTACTGGGTCAAACACACTCCTGTGCATAGGCCCTTCCTGGCACAACAAACAAAACAAATCAATGCTGTGGTCACAAAATTGTATTTGTCCAGTTATGCTACACAGACAATTCAAATACTCTATGCAATATATTTCTTACGCATTGAAAACAATGTATTCACTTTATTCCTGAAACAAACATTTTGCAATTGCAATTCATTATATGTCCATAATCTTCCATAAAATTCAGTAAGATTAAACGATGAGATTTTTTTAGCCAGTCTGATATACACAATCTACATGTGTATTAATAGGGTTCCTGCCTATGGTTGTTAACTAAAGCAATTCAAACTAAACTTCTCACTATCGCTAAAAGGAGATTATTAAAATTTTTCAAATACTGTTTGTCCTTACAGAGCCACTGGAGGAAGAGAGACGTGGTCGTTTAGATTTTCGCTGTGGGCTAGAAGGCACATCTGCTGTCAGGTTCTCACCCTGGCCCCTGCTGCGGGTCATGGGTCTCTTACCCCTGGTCAGGGGGCTGGGTAACTCATCATGAGTGCGAGGAACCAGTGGGGATAAGGTGTTATCCGTCTGTATGTGAAAGCACATCCCAAAACAAACCAAGCCACAACAAAAAATAAATTAATATGGACTATTTAAATGAGAAAAACTGAGGTAGATTAACTTTTTTGAGCTTATATACACTTATGGTTATATAACTTTTACAGTTTAAGGTTTACAGTCTTCTCAAAGAACACAAACAAAGACTAACCTGATCAGAGCGTGCTGAGTCCTGACTGCGCAGCTTCATGCGACATGGAGTTGGGGACTGAGATGGTGAGGTGGGTGTCCCCTTCTCCCCAACTATCTCTTGAGATGGAGTCAGGAAAGTAGCAGATGTCGGGGACTGTGGAGGGTTCTCTCCCTCTCCTGAAGCACTCTCCATCTGAAAGAAGTTCCAGAGTCCCACCTTTCTCATGCAATAAGAACAGGTGAGGATGGGCAGATTCATAGCATGGAGTGCTGGGCTGAAGGGGGAAACAGAACAGCAAAGATATAGATTGCAAATATTTGATGTTTGTGACACCGTAATGCTCATTGGTTTGCAAAGAGTTGCTAATGAAATCAATACACTACAAACTACCAGGGTCAAAGGTCATTGGCTGTTTTTTTTTTTTACCTGGCTGCCCAACCACAAAGGGCTACAATGCATGCTGCCACCTGTACAGAGAGCAGATCTGATGGGGCTCTAGAGGGAAGAGCTCCCTGCTTCACCTGCTGATCTTCAATCAGTTGTAGTAGGACACTTATAACACCTTCAGTCAATGTCTGAGAAAGAGAACCGTTCAAATTGAGCCACAGAACTAACAAGGAAATCATAAGTCATACTTGGACTTCATAAGGCGTAAGGACACGCATCATACCATGGCTTTAAGCTGCTCTGGTTTCATAGCAGGTAGCTGCTGTTCCATAAGACAAGCACTCTTGAAACGGTCTAGAAAGGTGCTAAGTAGAACCGTAGGCTCATTAATGGGAATCATCCAGAACCGATCTGCAAAAAAAAACAAAAAAAAACACTGACTGTGACAGATTAAGGTGTCATGGAAGGCCATCAGAAAAGGGCTGGTGAACATCACAAAATACCTGGACATGGAAAATCTGGCCAAGAACAGAATTTCTCATGTTGCGTCTGAAGTTGCTGTAACAGCTCAGAAAGCCGTCCCTGATCTAAAAGAGTACAATAAGTTACAGAGAGACCACAGAGAAAAGTAGCCGATCCCAACTGAAAACACAAAAACAGAGCAGAACTCACATTTCTGGAAGTCCAACGTTGGCTGGATGGATGCACAGAGGAAAGCCTGGCAACTGAAACACTTCAACATATCACAGTCTACATTGATCCAGCCGTATCGTGCGCATCTAAGCGGTGAGAGAGCTCGGGGCTTCCCTGCCCATTTCACACAGTGCTTTATATTAAGGACATTGATAATGAATCTTTACTGGGCATTCACATTAAGATC
>JAZGTI010012555.1:0-15615 GCA_036877585.1 Botia kubotai
TCTATGCTGCAGGGGGCGCCGTTGATCTGACGGGAGGCGGCCAGCTCCAGGTTGTGCTCCGCCACCGGCGTGGGCAGTACGCTGTCGGAGGGACTGTAGGTCTCGTCCGAGATTACTGCCAACCCGTCGCTGGAGTCCGTCGCCTGGCTACGGGAACGTGGGATGAACGAGTCGCCGTGAGACACGGAGCGCACAGGAGTGGAGTGAGCGCTATCCCGCAGCGATTCCAAGCCTGGACAGCAGGAAGAAATAAAGTAAAATAATTTAAAGATTTTAGAGATTTAAGATTTAAAGAAACATTAATTTAAAGATTTAAGAAACAGTTCAGCCAAAAAAGACAAATGGCATTTTTTTAAAACGAATTTTGTTCATATATTTAACCCTTCCATACAATATAGAAATACTTTTAAGTGTCCTAAACTTAACTTTTTTAATCTACTTTCATTGTAACAAATAAATGTAAGAAAATATGTAAATATTAATTGATTATCTTTCAAAGCTCTGAAATAACAACATAAATAACATCAAATACCATTGGTTATAACATTGTGATGTCACATCTGTGGCATCTGTTTCAGTTGCTTTTTTGGTTGCATGAAATAAAAGCAATAAAGTCAAGGTTGGAAAGGCATGAGGGTGCCTAAGCGACAACAATTTTTTATTATTGTCTATTTCTGGAGATGAACTATTCCTTTAAAGTAATTTCCCTGTGCCGAACAGGTGAATATCCTCAAGGGAAAATATCAGCAGGTGACAGTTGCAGGAGGAAACCCAATCACAGACACTGACTCACAGGCCCAAGAGCACAGCAGACCTGAACACTAATGTGAAAAGACATTTCCCAGCTTCATTGCTCTGAACACTGTACTTTGTGACAGCAAGCCCCCACAGGTCTCACCATTAAAGCAATGAGAATCACACATATTAACAGGCATAGAGCCAACTTGCTAAGGCGTTGTAACAATTAGCATACGATCAATTATAAAGACTAGCCTTTGCTACATAACATGCTTGTGCTGTATCCATGCAGCTGTCGTACTGTTATTATTTGCTTTTATTCTGTACAAAGCAGGATCCTGGACACAACTGTAAAATGTTTAGTCAAAATATACAATTTTTATTTTTTGTGGATTTTTTTTTAATTCATGTGCCCTCGTAATTTTGGTCACAAACATAAACTTTCCATCCTTGAAATGATATCGCTTTATGGTGTATGTCTCGGCATGAAGGCTAAACTAAATTTACTCTGTAATGGCCAGGCACTTTCTACCCCTCCAACATTCCAGTCAATTCCTAAAAGACCACATCGAGTTCTGCCCTACATTTTTTTCATGCCAAAAGCCTTCAATTGGATTTGAAGGATATATTTTCCCAGCTGTTTTTGGCTGACTTTAAACATTCAGGTAAATTTAAATTAAAACTAGACAAGAAAATTTTAGTTCACAAGTTACATTATATACGGAAGCCATCTCAGGAAATTCATGTTGTTTACCTGTTCTAAAACATAATAGCTCAAACATCATCATGTTAAGAGGATTTGCCACAATGAAAGGCTACAAAGTAAATCCTGTAAAAAAAAAATACTTGTGCTTCAATTTTTGTATTTCCTTTTCCTCCAGGAGCCCAAAGTCTGCAGAGAAAGACGAGCTTTTGCTGTGCAGTAGATTCCTGAGCATGTCGTTGCTGATGTTACATCTCTATTCTGATGTAAAGGAGATCATCTCTCCAAGAGTGACATTTCACTCATTCAAAAGCTTTACATTCACAATTCCTCTAAAAAGAAAAATAGCAGAAGACATGAAAGCACTTTTGCTAAGATGTGCAAAACTACGGAAAGCAGAAATCTCCTTTCAAAGGCCAACTTAAGTTTTACTTGCAAAATAAACAAGTGACTTCTGGAAAAGACTGTCAACCTTTTGTATTTACCTGTATGTGTACATTAATTGTGTATAAAATCTGCTCTGCTCCGAGTTACACTTTGCGTGTGCTGTAATTTAATAGCACATAATATTAAAATATTAAAACCTGCTTTAATAGCACATATATTTCTTTACTTTAAAATACTGAAAGCACACTTTAAACTCACAGTCCAGGCTGTGTGTGTGAATCATTTTGTCAAATTTATTTTATTTATTTACTAATCTTGATTATCAGCAATAACTGAACAGGTTTTTATATAATGGAGCCGCTAAACAAACCTTTCAGACACAAGATTGTACAAGATTTTAAATATTAAAATATTACATAATTTCTCCTTACAAAACACATTCATTTCATTGGTATATGATGATCTTTGAGTGAGAAGCTCACTGTAGTCATGCAATGACATGTCAGTAAAACTGCCAGTATGCATAAAATAACATGCATTTCTACGACATTTCTGCAGGTGCTTTTAACCAAGTGCTTGTTTAATATGGTGTCGTTTTATGTTGCCCTGTTGCCAGGTTCTTCAGAAACACTATTATATACCTACACTGTAGGTATACAATAACTACATGTACACTGTAGATTGAAGCACACTCATATCTTTAGAAATGCCTCTATTATTTTGATCTGTGTGTATGAAGAAGCTTTTTCTGAGAAGATTTGATTTTATTCTCACCAAACTTTTGTGTGCCTTTCTAAAATACAGCCAGATCAGACAAAACATCCAGTTTTTCAGACATCCTTTTTTCAGTTTTAACAATATTGCATGGTTATAAGAACTTTATTCAAACATTTTGAAATTCTTTAAAATTTTTATAATGTTCCACTTAAAAGTTCCGATAATGTTTCTCATATGATATTTAATTTTTGATTACTTTGAGAAAAGTTTTAGAAAACATTAGCCAACGTTCTGAGAATGTTTCCTGTTTTGTTTGCCGAATATACCGATTTTGGAATGGTAATAAATCAACGGCAATAAAATTATATTACAGTAACCCAAATACTTCATACACAATTGGTGCTTGACAGAACAGCTTTAAACTGCGTTTTGCACTGACTTTGAAAACAAATGACAGCAACACAAGTTATTTCATTACCTGCCTGTTTCTATTCTAACACACCAAATCCAATTTTATTAGAACAAGGTAGAAACAAAATAACTTTCTGAAACAGACTTACAGTAAAACCTAATAACCCCGAAACAACGTAATAAGCAAAACACAAACATTCATTGCCTTCTATCTCAGACCAAAAAGTAAATAAAACATTTTCAAGTCAACCTATTAAGTGATGTACATTACGACATGTACAGTTAGGTTGTGCCACTGTTAGCCTCAATGGTCAGTGATGTAAAACTATATATAAATGCTATATTTCAAATCCAAGCTGTATGAAGCATGCAGCCCATCTGGTTCATGCAGATACACCAGACAAACAAACACACAGACCTTACCAAAAGGTGTGCTGGCCATTGCATAAGGTGGTGAAGTCATGGGTAACGGTGATTCCCGTAGCTGGTCCTGCTGCCCCATGAGAACCGGGTAGAGGGGCAGCACACCAAGAGCCTTACCCAACATACGAGGCCCCAAACTCAGCACCCGAACCTTTACATCCCGGTAACAGTGGTTGATCATGCGCAGGTGAACGTTCACCCGTGTGGTGATGCGGATTAGACACTTCACCATGTTTGGATCTGACAAGCCCTCAGTTGGCGTAGCTGCTCGGAGAACTTATGACCAATTACAATCCCTGTTACCAGTGCCCTGTTTTTACCATGGGCTGCTGGGTAAAGGCTTGGTTGTGCTGGCAAAAGAGTGCCACACGGAAGAATAGATACCCAAAGTAGTGACAACGTGTGCCTCAGGCAAACTGGTGTTGCCTCCCAACTCCTCCTTCCCTCAACCAGTGACTTAAATGGAGAAGAAGACCTTGTCTATTTTCAGAGGGGGGTATTAATACTCCTTCAAGAAACACAGTCAGCACATGTAGGATAGCTGAGTTTAATGTGGATGGTTCAGAGAGCTGGGGAGGATAGAGGAATATCTGAAGATTATCTTGAGCTCCAGATTATAGTTACAGACTTCTTTTTTGTGGAACACAAAGGAGGAAAATCTGACTGTTTTTCTTGAATGTCACAGTGAATACATTTCTGTCTGTTACACAACGATATCGTATCGTAAGTCATATAAAGCTTTGGACTTTAATGATATTGTCATGGTACTTTTGCTTTAATTTTTGAAGCTCAAAAGCTATAGTCTTGTCTATTGTAATTGCATGGTAAAACAGTGACCAATCAGCAACCAAATTTCTCCTTTTGAGGTTTGACATAAAAAGACAGAAATCCCCTTAAGAGTGGCCATTGTTCTGTTATGATGCTAGTGTCTTAGCTGAGCTCAGTGGATGGGAAACAGAATAAAATGAGAGGGTGGGCAAAGGGACATCAGTTACCCAGGGTGGGTGGGCACAGGGTGGCACAGCTGGTGCCACAGAGCACTATATATAACAGACTGTACTCAGGGCAGTATATATAAATGACTGTACACAGGGCAGTATATATAACAGACTGTACACAGGGCAGTATATAATACTAACTGTACAAAGCTGGCACCGAAATAGAGTGACCTGACTGACAGGGACATCTGCACACCCACTCACTTAAATAAGGACCGGGCTAGCCTCAAATTACTGCCCGCGCTTAATGTGTTTGTGTATGTGTACAAATCAATTAACAAGGTTAAAATCAGCAAAGTACTGACGTACAATAGCTGTAAATAACTTTAATATGTCTTTATAGCATTCATTTCCATCTTTTTATTAGTATTTATTATAAGTTGGCTTTTTCCACAATACTTTTGATGATATTACGAACCGTTCAGTGCTTGACTTTAAAAGTTATGGTTATGGTTTTGGGCTTGCAGTATTTCATTGATTTCAGTGTACAGAGCTAAACTCTGGTTAATGGCTTGAACTGGACCCTCACCTTCCATGATGGATATGTGCACGGCTCTCCGGCGGGTTCGAGGTACGCTGCTCAGCCGCGGACCGTGAGTTATGGATGGACAGCTTCTGCTGGGCACCAGGCCAGCCCTGTGACCACATACACACACAGTAAGGACTGTAATTGCAGGGAGGCATCAGGCACACATATAAAACAGGCGTGTGTCTCAAGCTTTCCTGTAGCTCAGTGTTTAGAGCATGGCGTTAACAACGCCAAGGTCATGGGTTCGAACCCAGGGATTGCACGTACTCAGATGTATAGTATAATACAATGTAAGTCGCTTTGGATAAAAGCGTCTGCCAAATGCGTAAATGTAAAAGATTATTTTGTTAGCAGAGGCCGGTGTACCTGTGTATTTCTGGAGGTTCCCTTTTAATCTTTGCACTCTGCTCCATTACCTCTTTGGCTACTCTTCCACTGAAATGAAACACAAGCAGATTTAGGGTTCACAATGTTGAAAAACGAATAAAAGGCCAGTTTTCTTTTTATTGAAGTTGCATTCAAAATCCACTTGGCTCAGAAATGGGTGTGGCATTTCTGGCCTAAACTCCACCCACTTTACATGCCTAAGGTGCTTTTGTCACCTGAAACAACAAAAACAGCTTCCTTTATCCAAATTAACCACACAAAATAACTGAACAGTTTATGATGTCATGACAAACACTTCCAGCCAGGTTTAAGTCCTCTGGCAGTGTCGGTGAGAACTGTGGACCCCTGCAACAATGACTGATGGTGACCACTGCAGCTTGAGTCCATGAAGCTCAGGAATTAAGTTAACCTTATTGAGTTCTCTCTCTTAACTCAATCTCTGTCTCTCAGTCCGTGACTGAAACACTTCCCTTTCAACTAAAGCTCTCTCCCAATGGACTCCATGGAATCCTGTCTGTCTCATGCAGGAGGGAGAAAATAACTGTTATCAATGTTCTAATTAGGGGTTTAAGTCTGTAAGCTCACCATAATAATTGATTGTGCTGTTTGCTTAATTGTCCCGATGGCTCCATTACAATTGCCATTATTAAGTAAATACTTGTGTCTAAAAAAATTGGCCTGTGTGAACAGTAAAATCTGCAACAGGTTTTGGTGCATTGGCTCCAAATCAGCCACCTCTATGCGACCGTGAGGAAAATAGGTTGTTTTGAGAGCAGGGGCCCTTTCCCTCTGTGAGAGGCCCCTAGGGCAGTCACAGTCCATTTGCATTGACCCACACCGTGCCTGTCTGCCCACACTCACCTGTAGCGAAAACGACTCCCCTTGAAGAACAAGTTGCTGCTGGATACCGTCCGAACCTGGCTTGACTTCTCTAGCCTGAGGAGAGGTAAAAAGGGACAGTTTACTCACAAAGAACCTCACAATGGACACGAGAAATATGTTTAGATTTATTTGTATGTAATTCCTATAAAAATTTCCCTATTCCAAATCTCTATGTTCTGGACGAAGGAGATGGTTTCTCGTTTAACAAGAAGGAAAGACGATATGTCTGCTATGAAATACATGAAACCTTTCCAGGTTCTTTTGTAAACATACTGTCACCAAATAAAGTCTGCATTTAAGATTAGGGTTATATGACTATACATGACACTATAGTTATTTAATATATAAACCTTAATGTGTTGAATTGTATTGTGCTCTTGTGATATACATTTACTGTCATACTGCCCACCCCTTATGACGCCATACTGCCCACTCCTAATGACATCATACTGCCCACTCCTAATGACATCATACTGCCCACTCCTAATGACATCACAATACTGCCCACCTTTAAGTACATTATGCTAATGTAAGTTTCGTCTCTGAAGCTATAGGCTCTTTCTATCAAAGCCCTGTAATGACTTAAACCACAGGCAGAGCTGCAGTGTTCTGCCTCAGACAGCCTCTGGAGATCATTTTATTCAGGCTTTTCATCACCAGGTGTGGAATGTCCTTTCCCAAACACAGCCTTTATGTGAAACACAAAACCTACTTTTCAATTATCATCTGCCTTCACCTGCCATAACCGTTCCAATTTCTGTGGGGCTTTAACTACAGATACACATTTCTCTTTGCCAATGGGGAATGAAATCAGACTTTGAATACAATGCAGATTCAGTTTTCATTTTGCGAAGACCTCGCCAAATCAGTGATTACACCATCCGCTTCAAATCACTTCAGCTTTCCCACACCCTACGATAAGCTCCAAACACGTCACCTTGATCAGCCAAAATCATTAATCACCAAACCAGACAAAGCTCAGCAGTGGCTACACAATGCTGTGAAACTGGGCTCTCCTTTAAGCAAGGCTGCTCATCCGTAACACTGCGCTCTGCGTCGGGCTGCAGGTTTTTTAAATGCTCCCTGCTGAGCAGGCAAGGACATGCACCATTTGCCGTGACTGAAATGGCCATCCCTCTGGAGCAGTCAGCCTCACTTCTGTCACTGCTCATGCAGTAAAGGTCACCTGTGACACATGGATCTTCCATCAGATGACCCTGGTGAGGTTAAAAGGTAGTGACGGTATCTAGACCGGGGTCCAGTACACAGGGACAGACACCCCCGGCGATCTGCATGTGCCTGATCTAGACACGGGTGTCGATGCTACACTTGCGAATATGTCTTGTGTTATTAGTGGCACAGCCATGACAAACATGCTTAGTTATCAGTGTTAAATATCACACTCTGTGGAAAAGAAATGACATAGTGTTCACAATTTAGAAGAGCCAAAAAGGGACAAATTGTGCAGTTGACCTTTTGGAAGCATCCCAGTTTTCTAAGCAAGAAAGTAATGCGTATCAAAGTAAGGGTGTGTGTATATAAATGCTTTGAAACTCACTTGTAAAAGGCTTGATTTTCAACACCGCATTTCCAAAGATGCTTGCAGGCCTCTGGGGTTGGTGCAAAGTACGTTAAAATGATCTTTTTGTCCTGTGCATAACAATAAGCCAAAAAAATAGTTCTGATACTGCATTGTCATTGAAGGGTTTGTATGTATGTGGTATATTATAATTCAGTTGGACCAATGCTTGCATAATGAATGATCTCACCTCCTTCTGATTTGCATATATATGAAATGTCTTTCCTTCAAACTTCAGTTTGGTCACTTCATTCCTGTTCAAGTTCAAGGACAAGATTTACAGAACAACACCAGTTGAACCGGGTTCATGAAATATTTTAGAAAACCACTAATAAATCAGTGTCAGCGGTATGATTGTTTTTCCGATAAATTTAGCGTTTTCTCAAAAACAACTCATTTATCATGATTTGTCAACTGACAACTGTTAATATTTTTCTTCAAATTGACGTTTTCAAATCAGTTTTATGTCCCTCTTCTTTCTCTCTGACTAGAAGACCACTTAAGTAGAAAGTGGCACATCTTATCCTCACCCGCCCCAATCTGCTCTATAGATCCATCCACAACAAAACTCACTGCCTGCCCCCAGGCCAAACAATGGACAGCACAATTCTTTTATATATTAAACTATTTTCTTTCTATGGACAGTCCTCACAGACTTGTTGTGGCCAGATGACTTTAAACATGCCCTCTGAATGGAGAGCTGCTGAGGGATAATTGGACACCTGTCAGCTCTAACAGCAGCAGATGGCCAGGCCCTTTTGGCCGGGAACATATAATACAATACAATAAAACCAGCCGTGACTTGTATACTCACAGCCCGTCTCTAGGCACGAATGACTCATTATTTTTAGCTTCCCGATGTATGTATACAGGTCTGTGTTTACACAACCCCTCTAAGACGTCAACAAAAGTTCAGTGAGGGAAAAGGCGAGCGTTAGTCACTCACCATTTGAGAAAATGGACTCTCTTGTTCCCCTGAAGCACAACAAACCCGAATGGGGTGAAGGCAAGGAAAGCCGGGTTCCCAGACACATCCTGTAAGAAAACAGCGACAGAAGCACCACGTCACCTTCATTATTCAACAAGAAGACACTGAGTATGAAGACTACGTACTGAACACAACGGAACAGCTGTAATTATTATTGCTAGGATTTTTTTCTCTAACATTCAGTGATAAATGGGGGGAGTGAGATATGTTCTTATACTGTGGAAATTATATTGACAGTAAAGCAGCATAGTGATATTTCAGCTGGTGGGGGGTTATAAAAGGTTTTAAAAATTCAGTAGTAAACAATAGTCTCTGGATGGGAGCTGTAAACGGTTGTACTGTACTGTCTAACCTTGCATGGGTGAGGATCCACGCCGTATGTTTCAAGCATTTGCGCTTTCTGCAGAAACTTCAGTTCAGATGTCTCCGGAGTTTGACCTCTACAAAACAACACAAAAAACACCAACTGTGTGATTCAATGGCAGAACAATCACTTAGAACAGCAATCAATTACAAAATTGCCAGAGAAGATCTTCTAACAATCTGATACTGATCAGTTTCAAATTATTGAAACTGACCAATTACTGATCATTTCAAATTACTTATTATAAGCTACATTTATAATAAATGACTACCAATGCATTCTTAACTAACATCATAGCCTGAACAGAAAAGCCTTAATCTGTGGTTTTGTACAAATCTGGGAAAGTGGAAAACATTTTTTAGAAAAGCATCTGCCCTGAAAACGAATGCCTATGTGAATGTAAATACGAAATGATTTGTCAAAATCTATTTTCGACACTTTACACTTGGACCAGAATGATTAGGGGTCACTGAACAAAAAGAAGAAAAATAAGCCAGACAGTTCAACCCCACCAGGAAACCTTGTCCCAATTCATGTTTTATTCAACACTGACCAGTCAACATCCAAGACCTTAATGTAACAAGACTGCTCGCCTTGTATTTCAACACAAATCAGAAAGAAAAGCAACCCTTAACATGGAGAGAAAGTGATGACACTCAGATTACAGGACTGACTTACTGGAACATTTTGGAAGATCTAAACTGGCAGCCTCCTCGCTCTACATTCCATACTTTCCATAATTAACATGATGTGGCTGCTCTCATCGTAGAACATGCAAACCACCAGAGGGCAGCAGTGGTCATACTCTAGTTTGGTGGCTCTTCAAGGTTGGTAGATCTTCAAGTGACTGTATCTTTCAACATGTAGCAGTCAGAACACAGAGCTTAATTGGTTTACAACACAGGATGGACTAGGTGTTCGCCGACCATATGTAAATGATCCTACAGTTTAGTCTTAAGCAAAAAACCCTACATTCAACTAATTAAAAGACTATTCAGTAAATTCATCACCAACCCCATGGTTGTTTGGCAGTTTGTCTGTGAGGCCATTCAGAGAGCTAATTGGACTTATGTATGGAGGGAGGCAAAGAACTGGCATACTGCTGACCTATGGCTTTGTGCCACAGTGAAATGACAAAGCAGAGCTGAAATACAGTACTGAAAGCCAAGCTTTACAGTAATGACCTCAAACGACACAGTATTGGAGTTTTGTTTTTTGTGGATTTGTGTGTGTAAGCAAAAAAAAGCAACTTTAGAGTGATAAATCAAATGTTCTCTGCCATGGGAATAAATAATAAATAAATAATAAGTAACTGAAAACATTGGTAACACAACTAAAACATATATATATATATATATATACACACACCAACACCTAAAATTGTACTTTAAATTGTACTTGACAAGCACTTTTTCTCTTAGAGCTATTGTCAGTAGTGTGAAAGATGAAATGTTTTAAAAATAATACAATTGTTTAGATTAAAACAGATACACTAATAAATTCTGTTAGCAGTCACACCTCCCCCCAACCCAAATAAAAACCCTTCAGCAGTGACATTCAGAAATGTGTAAGAACGAGAGATTAAAAGAGATACAATGAACGAGAGCAAGAACAGGAAATTCTAAAGTCTATTTCCTTCGTTCCCGAGGCACAGATAAAGAAAAATGGGAACAATCCACATACATTAACTCTGTCTTGTGAATCTCAGCAATCCTTCTCTCCAGCTTCTCTGAGTGCTTTGGGAAGAACTGGAACTTGGAGCTGTAACCTTCTGGATGCTTCCCTGGGTCATAGTCGCCAATCTCAGCTGCAAAGTAGACACAGAAATCAATCTTTCATCATGCAGCCATACATAGTCTCTAATCTCAGCAGATGCAAAAATCAATCTTTCATTTCCCTCATTTTAAATTAGCTTTTTGTCATGTGTGGTCATGCTCACATGATGCCCAAATGAATATACTGATCTGTGAGATGAAGTGTTAGGAGCCTTGTGTTCACTGGCTATGTAGTATTGTTGAGCACAAGTACAGTAAGTGCGTGTGAAACTAGTTAGCATTTTTTATTACCCATAAGCCTCTCTGACCACTGCTCTGTGCATTGAAGTGATGGAACAAGGCATCTTTAATTCAACAGCCCCTGATCAGCCTGTCAAAGAACATTACTTTGCATCTTGCCCTCTAAGGCTGTTTTCCCTTCACTCGTGACTGAATCTCAAACATCTCTGCGGACTACCAAACAAATACCTAAACAAGCAAATAAACAAATAAAAGACATTCCTGAACGCTTGAACACAAACAACAATTGATTCATGTTTATTCATGTGAGACAGCAAATTAAAATATATTTATGAGCCTAAAAGCAATGTTGCTATCCAAGGAGAAATGTTAATCTCTGCCAAATTTTAAGCTGTTTATTAAAGATTCCAATAGTATTAATTAATAGTATATTCAATATTCTAATCCTAGTGGTTTAAGATTTAATTAAGCAGCACAAATACTTTTACATACAGTTAATCAGTTTACATACAGTTAATCAGAGATTTAAAATTTGATGTATATATTGCGAGACTGAGGTATATACAGTGTCTTTGTATATAGGGTATACTGTATATTGTGATATACACAGTGAGATATATACTGTATATGGGATATACAGTATAAGCCATCTAATCTCTTGTATTTCTGCTTTACCTTGTAAGATGTACGCCGCCAACATGGCCGCATCAGATGTTTTACAGAGGAGACGACCATGGTATAGATCTCTCTTGATCTGCAGGAAGACGAGATACCTGCAACCAGGATATGGAGTGAAAACATGAAGGAAAACAAAGAGGTCAAGTCCTCAATTCATTTCTGTATTCCCCACATTGTTTCTGAACATGCAAACGAAACGAGAGAATCAGTGTAATAACAATATGAACAAGGTTTAAAAGCATAAAATGTTCATCCAATCATCGCATTCGATTTGAATGCAACGTTAGGATGTCCCACTTGCCCGTCAAACTATGTATTTGCATAACCTCTGCATACCGTGTTCATGTGTTTTGAAGGAAACATGGCTTTAAAGACTTTTCTGAATGGAGGGTCTGATCTTACGCTTATGCTAAGCTAGGATGCTATCGCTAGCCTCTCCAAAACTGAATACCCTCCCTTTTAATATTCTCTGTAATAAAATATAAAACATACACATACATTTGCAAAGATCTACATCAGCTTCAATCTTATGTTTTGCTATACATAAATCAATCTGGTTCCTGAGCAGTGCATCAATCACATCAGCCAGCTGGTTCCTCTCATCTTCAGAGCAACAGATGTCTCTCAGGAGTACTGAGCGACATGCTTGTCTTTAACTTCTCAAACTGGGACAGCCCAGCTAGAGCTAATAGTGTTTCACTTAAGAGGCCGTACGAGCTAAAAATGCAATTATGCTCTATGAATTCTCCTGATGACAGCACCTAAATGGCCATTTTTGTAGCCACCAGTCAATTTCTGGCCTACATATCGCTTTCCTTCTATATTTCTAACCTGTCTTTTTATAGAACGACATTATACGTGTCACTGTCATACAGGAGCAGTTTAATGGAAACACTGGGTTGAAATGCTTGTTTTTGCTATGGGGATATGCACAGAAAGCTGGATAAATATGCACACACATGCACACATAATAATATGTAATATTAAACAGTTTATCTTATGGTGAAGGCAAAACAAAACACTATTATTTTTCTATTTAAAAAGTGTATGTGTGTGTGTGTGTGTTGGGGGGCCTTGGGGGGAATGCAACACCCTTGCCTTGCCTGAATACATTTCTTCCTCTCACAGAGAACACACTAATTCTTCCACATCTTCTACACGAGGTTCACTTCTTTGTAATAACCCTTCTACTTACCACCCACCTGGATCTCCCTCATTAGTCTTCTCTTCTGCCCGTTCTCTCCGCTATCTGACCCTCATTCTAATAATTTCCTGTCCTCAGACCTGTGTTCATACCCGTTTCAACTTTCCTCTCCTCTCCTAATATTTTATCCTCTTCTCTCTGCTACTCATAGTCTGTTATTTCTCTTTTTCTCTCCTCATAATCAATTATCTTATATTTCTTTCCTCTTCACTTTTCTCCTTATAATCTTTCGCCCTCTCCTCTCTTCTACTTAGAATCGTTCATTCTCGCCTCTCCCTAAAATCTCTCCTTTTTCTCTCTTCATAATCTTTCCTTTCCTCTCACTGTTATTTATTACTTTGTGATCCCCACAAGCATTTCATTTCTCAGTGCAGTAAACACTCCGTTACTGTACACATCAATCTATACCTGAAACACAATGTAAGTGTCATGACGCTCAAACGCCACAAACACGCAGCATCATTAAAGCAGCCCTCCATTAGGTTATCAGAAGCTAACAGTATCAGAAGAGCATTTAAGATCTGTTTTCAGACCTGACTGCATGAGTTTACGGGTGACCTCATTGCAGTCTGCGCAAGAGGGGATGAAAGAGGCAAAAAAAGCACTACACTGCCAGCCAAGACTTTGCTAGCTAGAGGCTAACCATCTATCATTTAAAGGAATCTGTTAGCACTTGCTGACCATATATCTTAGTGCAGAAGCACAAAGCAAGAAAGAGCAACAGCTTTGATTCCCTTTAAATCTTACAGCAATAAAACAGGGGAGAGTGGCTAAGACACTTGCATATATTTAGAGCGTTTTAAGATGGTGGGCAATCTCAGGAAGTTACTTAGCAGGACTTGTATGTAACATCTAAGCTAAACAAACAATGTACTGCTTTCAGTACTGCATGCTCATGGTCGAGCACTCAGTTTGTTTAATTATAAAGGCGCAGTCTAGCAGACGTTTTACCGCCTTCCAGGATACAATCTTTTCTCAGTCAGTGCATTTTGTGATTTTAACATAATGGTGAACTGGTTTATTTATGTCATATTTGGCCTAAGTAAGCAGTGCAGAAGTAAAACACCAGAAGTGTGTGCAAAGTCAGATATTTTCCAAGTGTTGCCAATGACCTGTTGTCACTTTTATTTGATTGTTTATTAGGTGGTGGTTCATTTGGTCAGTCTTCTGATATAAATGATGTGTTCAGTGGAACATAAAAAGCCAAATTTTGAGGAATCTTTATACAACTAAAGATGTATAAATCTTTATACATCTTTATATAACCATAGCTGCCTGGTTAAAAACTGGTCATATGGATTACTTCTATGGCTCCTTCTTTACTGGTGTTTTAATGACCTGTTTGGACCTTGACAGCCATGCATACAACAAACTGGGAAACAGCAGCACGAATATTCTTCCCAATTTCTCCTTCCATGTGTTGCACGGATAAAATAACAGCATATGTATTTGAAATGACAGGAAGTGGAGGAAATAATGACAGAACTTTCATTCTGACAGTATTCTGACAAATATTTCTGTAAGCCAGGAAACCTTGACCAACACTGTTTGATTAAAATGTTATCATGTGACTAAAGTGCTGAATGCAAAATGCGGAATCTTCTCATTGTGTTGGTTTATACCTGGTGATCTCCTCTTTAAGAGCAGCAGGGTCCGGGGGATAAAACTTCACCCGTAAACACATCGTGAATGGAGGTTGTGCTGTGTGGAGATAATGAACAGCTAACACCTCAGTTAAGCATTTCACTTGAGTGATATCAAAAATATATACTGCATATTAATCAAATCAATCACAGCTTTCATGGGTCAGCCAGTTAAACGCATGCAAAAGCTTTCGTGACCCACTGAATGTCAAAACAACACCTTGACCATATCAACCGATTGTTTTATATAACACCACCTGTACATGTTGAATTGTATTCAATAAAGCATGCTTCATTGCGGTTCTCATAGTGTTAATGTATGTAAATACTCCCTTATGGCGTCTAGCACACTATAAAGTCAAATGAATTCTATTTATATTAAATAAATTCTATTTATACAGTGCTTTTCTCAATGTTGCATTGTTGCAAAGCAGCTGTACCTACAAAAAGTAAACTGACATACATGCGATATATGTCAATACACGCTATTATTGAAAGTTTGGTTTTCCTGTAAGACGTATGTTAGTCATACCAATCAAGGATATTATAATTATGATAGGTTTATGAACAACATGACAAATATTATAAATGACACATACAATATTACATGGGAAACGGCTAAATAACAGCTGACTGACACTTACATTTCATCTGCTTAGAAATTGATTTGGTGAACTCCAGCCAGTGCTAAAACAAGACAGAAGAGAGTTTTAGAGCTAAGACCACATTCACACGCACAATTGTTCAAATTGACCGAGCACATGTACACACACAAATTAGGTCTATTTTTCATCTAACAAACAGAAGCAGGTGGCCAGTGTGGGTAGAAGTACAGAGGTTTTCAATAACGCTGTGATATTGGGAGGGGGGGCAGATATATTAATAATTTTGTCTCTTTTCTCAGGGCCTAAATGTTAGCACATCATGTCAGTGAGATTCTATTGCAGCTACTGTGTGCGATTACAGACT
>JAZGTI010012556.1:0-15615 GCA_036877585.1 Botia kubotai
ATATGGTCTGAGATTGTCTGCAGGTTGTGATCTGAGATGAGCCATTTTTCTACCCCTTTGTCCATCTCTTGATTCATTGATCCCATCACTCCACTGCCTTGTGTAAAGCACCTATGCACCATCTCTTAGGAGTGTCCCCTGGCCCTGTCCTGCTTGCTGCATTGTGAAATACATGATGTCTGAGTGTGCAAAACACTACTTTATTCTTGACTGAAGAGAATAAAGCTTTTCCCTCTCATGCCACTCCTGGTAACACATGAAGATATTTGCTGATGTGGCTGTGCTTTGTGTTGGTTGGACTGTTGCCATTGGTGCTTCAGGCCACCCAGCAGTGTTAAACCAGCAGTATCCAGGTATAATTAAGAAAGCCATTGCCTTGCACTCTGGCCTGGCCTTGTGCCTCAAATGAAGAATCCAGCTTGTGTCTTTGTTGGTTAGATTTTTCCTTGAAAGTCTGAAGGGACTTTGTTGCTGTGCTTTCAAACAGCTTTTTGTTACAGCTCTGAACTTGAAGGTTAAACACCAGTTAGGTTGTCCATGTCAATAAGTCAATTGGTAACAGTAACAAGCTACAAACGCTTTACCGTCCTCAGCACCCACATACAGAATTTACTGGGAAATCAGACCTGACAGCTCAAATTATAAAACATTATTAAACTATAGGTCAAGAGGCCTTTTAAAACACTGTTATGTACACGCTTAACTGATTTTTGTTTCTTTTTAACCCGGTAAAGTTACAGATTGCAGTTTTAGTTTATTTTCTCCTTTAAACCATTTCAAAAGAAATACGTAAACATTGTGATGTAAATCACAATCATCGAAAGACTGAAATGTACTGAGATATAATCACGGTATGGGACGCAGCTTTAACAGGTAATTCATTGGAAGCTGAGGGGTTAATTCTTGTGAATCTGAGTATAATGGAAAAACTGAGTATGAATGGAGGAGAAATGAGGGACATCTTTACCTGAACCTGCAGTGCAGAGACAAGAGTCTTGATCTGCTGCCAGATCTCCTGCTTTTATTTTTATTTGTATAACTGGAGCCCGAGCGCTATGGTATGTCGGCATACAATTTTTGTATGCACGCTCACTCATGCATCACAAACTTCACAAAGGCTTAACCAAACAAACTTAGCTTAATGACTATTTTACATTAGCGCTGTGTTAATGGTGTAGACAGGCACAGGTTAATCAGTAATGCTTTCATGACCCTTGTAAACACAAACACACACGACAATCATACAGGGTAGTCGTGGCCTAATAGTTAGAGATTCAGACTTGTAACCTATGCAAGGCACCTTTCCCCAGTTGCTGTCTGGGTGCTGCAGTGATAGCTGCCCACTGCTCCAGGAGTGTGTTTAGGGCTTGCAAAATTTCAAAATCCCTGGTAGCCCTTCGGGCAGGCTCTCTTCAGATTTTGGTAGCCCGTAATGAATTTAAGTAGCCCAATCGTATAAAATAATCAAGTTACAATCATCAGTACAAATATTTGGTACTAACTTAACTGATATTTTTCCTTCTTATAAGGTAGCCCGACGAGCATGGCGGAAATACATTTTGGTAGCCCAACTGGATGACACAATAGCCCTGGGACGTCGGGCTAGTGATTTTGCGAGCCCTGGTGTGTGTTCACTACTCACCGGTATGGGTAAAAGGCAGAGGTCACAAGTACAGGTTACCATACATTGACAATTACATCACTTTGTTATGATTCAGTCACGAAGCTGTGTAGTATGTTTCTGAGAATGTTTCTTTGTACACAATGTGTTTCTGAGAAAAATATGGCCGAAGATTGAACTCATTTTTTAAGTTTTCTATTCTACTTTTTCTATTTGTTTTTAATAACTCTCGATCACATTCTGCTGAAACTCATACCGCTGTTTACACAGTAAGTTATATGTACTCTGACGTGCCTATTTCCTGTATTTTATGTCAGTGTTTGTCTGTTTGGTTAACTGTCACATTCCTGGCTGGATTTCACAATGATGTCATGAAGTTTTTGTTTCTTCTTTTCTTTTGTCTTGCCTTTATGTTATAATTGAGGTCCAAAATTGAGGTCCTGTAACTTTATTAGGAACCGAAACATTTACAGATAAACATGGTTTATGTTAAACTGTAAGAATTGTAGTGTAACTTTCACTAACGTAGGAGACAAAAGTCACCCATATCACAGAAATATAATCAATCCCAAAAAGATCCTCTTATCCTGGTTTAGAGATATAAAAATGATGTTTCATCTGTCTCTAAAACTTCATGTGGGTGACGCATATGTGGAACCACAACAACAACATGTATTAGCAATGGAATCTCAATAAGACTTTTTCACATTTTGGTGACACATGCAGTTAAATGCAGTTTTAATATAATTAATGATGAGAAATAATTAAGGCCAGTAAATGTTCTCAATTCATGCTCCATTGGTGGTTGTGGCAAAAATTAATTTTGAACCCTGTTTGTAATGTTTTTAACTGAAAAAGATAAAGTGACCTTTTTAGAAGTCTTATTTAATAAGTGTTTTGTGTGTGCAGTCAGTGTATGTATAATAATAGTTAATAAATTAAACTCGCACATTAGGGCGGCTGACCTGAGCTTGCACGTAGATGAGCGTCATCTGGAGTTTGAGTCATCTGCATGGTAACAATGCTCGACTATTAACAGATCTCCTGGCGGGCTAATTGGATGACACATTAATTGCTTGGGCCGGTACTCAGTGAAGTGGAATGGTAATTATGGGGTGCTGCGTCTAATAAAAAGACTCCTCATCACAGACATTTGGTTGGCAAAGCATTTTTTTTAGACATTTTGCATTACTGGCTTATTAGGCAATGGGAATGGAGGCCTGTGACAGCTGCATTGGAAGGGAGGAGGGGGGTGTGGGGGGATACGGCGAACAATCACCAAGTGTGTCTCTTTGCTGCCCCACAATCGTATTGGCCAAGCCAGATGAGTGTGTAATTAAAGTTCTGTTTCATTGCCTAAACCATTACTGTTCCGAGCTGATGTCAAAGAAAGACGACACACAGGGAAGCAACTAACAGAGGCATATGCGAATACTTGTCAGTGCTCCTAAATCCCACAATCCAGTCCCTGGCCAGTCCTTGTTCAGTTGGCACATGGCTTTACAATGACATCATCTGCTGTAAGATAAGAATGGAAAATAAGAATCAGAAAGAGAGCCAACATAAGCCAAGGAGAAACTCTCAGCACTAGTGAGAGAAAGACATATTTTACACAGTTTGAGTGAGAGAGAGAGAGAGAGAGTTGAAAGAATGTCTCTACAGTTATGCAGACTGTGACTAAACAAAAATATAACTGTGCGAAACAATTTTTTAATCTGGTTGCTTTTGGCTACAGTTGGTCAAACTTCATAAGCATCCATATGTAGATATACAATATCATCAAATTAACAAACTGGTAAACAAATAAAAAATTAAATTATTGTAGACTATATAGTAAAAATATCACACTTCAAGATAAAATTGGAACTTCTGAACAACCGTTTATATTATATACTTAACAAGTCATGTGACTCTATAGTCGTAATTTAGTACGGGGCCCTGCTCCAGTTATTGAGTGATGAATGGAAAGGTAGATGGATAGGTGGAGATAGAGGGAGGTGCAGGATGTGAGTTTTGCTGTCTCAGCCATAAGTGTGTTTTGCTTCAGTGTGTCATGCTGTGCTTGGACTCGCTGCCAGGCTCTGCCCTTCAGGAGCCCAGAACACGATCTGCTCAAAGTGAGAAGCTTCCTGTCTTTCCTCTGGACCCTAACCTCGCACTCCAGAACCCGCCTGCTCTGTCACGATAACACAGGGGTTATGTAATCCGCCACCCCTTCAGCACGTCCCTCCCATCGGGTAGCATGAAGCGCCAGAATGACACACAAACACACTGTTGCATTGTGGGATGCATTAGTCCTCCTCCCGCTTCTGTGACATGGCCTTTTCACTGCCGCTGCGCTAAATGCATTGCAAATGCACTGACCTTCAAGTATCAACTTTGTCCTAAAAACTAAAAAAGCCTGCTCACTTTCATGGCTTGTTTTGTAATTGCACTTTCAAAACATCACAGATATTTTAGTGCTGAAACAAACATCATGGAAATGATCTACAAAAGTGATCATAGTTGAATAATCGTGATTTCACACCATGCAACATAAGCATGAGCATTTTATTATTATTATTAGAATATATAGCTGAATAGTAGCCAAGTAAGAGGTATGTTTCTTGTCTTTACTGTTAGTTAACACATGCAGGATTTAGGATTGCATTGATCACTTGAATAGTTGGTCATTCATTATATAACAGTTCAAAGTAATCAGACTATAACCCAAATAATCGTTATGTGCAATCCTAGCACTTTGTAGTTAAGTTTCATCATAGAAACTGTGGCTCTCAACAAAGTGATGTCTGTGTATACTTTCGGACAGGCACGTGCTGTCGCTGTCTGTCTGAATGCTTCTCATTGAGAGCTACAGGGCAAGAGCAACGATATTCACTTGGAGCTCTGACAAGTGCACATATCTCAGCTGCGCTATCTTCA
The DNA here is from genome assembly GCA_036877585.1 of Botia kubotai. NCBI lineage: Eukaryota > Metazoa > Chordata > Actinopteri > Cypriniformes > Botiidae > Botia > Botia kubotai. The sequence goes on from JAZGTI010012556.1 coordinate 4,544, forward strand.
AAGTCGTATCTTCATTGTCGCAACAGAGCTGAAAACAGATTAGATTTATCTCTGTGAGAACTTCACAGTGCTTTGGTTTCTACATTTTCTTCCACATTCTTTCATTTGGCTTATTGAGCATTTAAACATGACTTCAGGCGCCCTTTTCCTCATTTTAAATTGTTAGAGCTAATTGCTTCATTTCCTCAGAGTTGTGATATCATCCCAGTCCTTGTAAAACCAGCTGTTCTATTTTTGGATGAGAGCGCTGTTATAGTGGAGGCAGGAGAGAGGAGGAATGTTGGGCAGGTGAGGAGGAGTCTGCTTTTGAAAGACAGGTAAATGACCGCCACTTATTTGTGAGTTGCCGTTTCACTGGGTAAGCGGGTTTTCTGAGTCTCTGTCTACTTCCCATTTTGATTGCTCAATCACGACAAAATGAAGCTGAAAAATTCTAGTCCCTTTAAAGCAAATCTGTCATGTAGCTGATGTCTAAATGGAGGACTGTGTGCCTGAGTTTGCATGTGATGAAATAGGGCTGTTTTTGAGAAGACTAAAGGCCTTTTCACATGATCCAAGGTGCATGTTGGTAAGTTCAAATATCAAAATATTTCAGCTTTGACCCTATTGGCTGCTGACCAGGTGGACCACAGCCAACTGACCTGACACTTTGATTGATGCTTCGTTACGGTGGGCGGTGCTTGTGTGAGAAGCATAAGACAGAATAGAGACTGACTATGTTATAGGAAATATCATTACAGTCAGAAAATAATTATTGTTAATTCATTTGTAGCAGATCAAAATAAAAGAGAAATCACTAATCGACTAACTTAAACTTGTAAAAGCACCTGAAGGCCAAATAATCATCAGTGATGGACTGATTCAATCATGCACTGATGTGAGCATGATTCACCACTTACTATTGGAAGGGGCCTGTGGTAGATCTGCAGTCTGTGTGTGTGTGTATTTGAGTTTATCAAAGAGAATAATTCAGCAGTGATCCGAGGGAGTTCTATAGCACAAAGGGAAGGTGAAGGATACATTCAGTGAGAGTAAACAGCAGTTCTCGCCTGACTTCTGCTCATTAGAATTTGTTCCATATGCACATCTGTAGAGAGGTGCCTTTGCATGCGTGATCTTTACATTGTTGACAGTCTACTGTATCTGCTGGGAACTGTCCTGTGGATATCCACTGTTTCCCATCTTAAGATGTTGACATCCTTCATCTGTGAATGTTTTTATCAGATGTCAGCACTCTCTGCCTTGTTTTCTAAATGAATCGAACTCTCCCTGGAATCTGAGTGGGTTGTAATTATCAAAAGTTTAGTTGTCAATACCAGTGTGTTTTACAATGTTTTGATACAAATTGTGACAACACATCAAAACCAATTATAATAATAATAAAAATGTTACTTTATTAAAAGATTTATAAAAAAAATAATTTATAAAGTATTATGCAGTTAACAATTCCTCATCAAGACATTGTTTTAAAATGCATTTGGCAGTGCACACAGTCACATTACAAAGACGGCAGGGTGACAAAAAACTCAAGGTGGTTTTCTTTACTACTGATACCCTTGAAAGACTTCAATTTTGAATGTACAGATGTTAAGAGTACCAGTTCTTTTGGTGCCGAATGTGGTGTTATGAACAGGAAATATAATTTTTTGACTATAGAAAACCCCCTGCTGAGGATCTGTAGCATTCATTTACATTTCATGCATTTCTTCAAACACATAACACGCCTTTAAGTGATCGCATTAATAAATTATAGACTGATTCTGTTAATTCTTCACATCCCGTTATTAGGAAAACATGAATATTCCTTCGTCCTTATGCATATAGATGATATTTGAGGCTTATTGTCGAGGCTCTCTGTGGAACGCAGACTGACCTATTAAAGAAATTACCCAATGGCAGATTACGGCCTGGGAATCTGCCCGACATGCTCAAACTGGGGTGTGCAGTACAGGCAGTAATGAAGAAAAGGGAACGATCACGAGAAACCCTCCATATGAACGTCTTTGAGGGGCTGTGATGAAAATTAAATGCATAGATCTGTGTCGTGGTCCAGCCAAACCCACCAGTTTAGGGAAGATGCACATGATGACATCACACAGATGTTTAATTGGGCAGGGGTCAGGCAGAGCAGCTGTAGGACACAATGTAAGAATCATGTGAAAACTGGCACATGAGGGGTTTATTATAGAAAAAATAATCCTCAACAATTATTCAACTTTTCTACAGTTCTAAATGAGAAATTTCTAATTGCTTGACTGTCTGATTAAAAACAGGAGACAAGCACAATATAGATGCCTAGGACTTCAGAATATCTTCCTGTTTGCCTGATGTATATATTTTGTTGTTGTTTTTTTTTTTCTCTAACATGTACTTGTACGGGGACACACTAGGTGATGTATGCATTCACAAAACCTTCTCCTTAACAAAATCCAATCGCAAGTGTTCCCTAAAGACATTTATTAATACCAGGTGTGAACCGGGTCAAGGTTGTTTATGAGGGTCTTGAGGAGAGATCTGATTAATTTTCTGTCTGCTGAAGGGACGTGTTGACTGCTTTCCTGTGCAGAGGTTGTAGAGTGACATGAGCCCTAACCTTTGCTGCCTAGTCACTTTGTGATTTATGCTAGTGTCAATGCTTACTGATATACAAAGTCACTGTATACCGAATCAGTTATTTATGCATTTAACAGAGTCTTCATCACCTCAGTGCAGTGAATGAGATAAAAGTCCTTTTAAGGCATGTCAATTCACTTGGCGGCCATGTTGGAAATGCCTCAGAGAAGCTATTTTCAGTCACAAGTACAGCTTCGGTCTTGAATAGGGAAAGAGGAAAAATCTCCAAGGCTGTTTGTCAAGAACACATTTCAGTGACATAAATCATTTCAGCAATGAAATCTGACAACAATGGGGTTGTACATTTTGTATCTTTAGTTCCAGTCATGTTACAAAAAAATGTTCAGGCTTGCCCATCTGAAACATATGGTCGTTCTACCTACTGTTATGTCTTGCATATGGCTGAATGTTCTAGAGTAATACTCTGTTGTTGGACTCAGCAATGTGTCCTAGACAGGTGCCACTATTTCCCAGCATACATTCTAACATCACAGCTCATGGGCAGAGCTCGGTTGTGAGGATGCCCATAGATTTGCGGTTAGCCACTGCTGTCTGTGTGTTGCCTCCCTAGGAGTCACAGCGTAGTGTAATCTAGATGCAGCTGTGTGCGAGTATGTGCGTGCAGCAATGCCATTCCATTGAGATTTATGACTGCATCGAGATTTATGGCTATTACAGCACCGCCAGGATCATGCTAGGCTACTGAGCACATCCTTTCCTCTCTCATTCCTGAAGAGCCTTTTTCTGCCAGCCAGGAGATTCATGTTTACAAGCCTTTTTCGTTACCCCAGCCAGAGATATAGATGCCTCAGTCTTCACCAATGAGTTCTTCACTGGCTCTGGCAGCTGTGGGCCCTCGTTTGTCTTCATACCCGCAGTGCCTGCTTATAATCTTGCATTTAAATTTAAGACCCACGCTTGATCATAGCTGTCTGTTTAGGGACCACGTCCTCGCTCACCTACAATGTGAGCATGGAGAAATAAGACGAAGAATCTGCAGGCATGCGCCACTTGGTTTGTTTGTTGATGTTCTGGCTGAGGAAGGCAGGTATCCTATTTTTTGTGCACTCATGGACGTATAATAGACCACAGGCTTTTTCACCCTGTGTGTGGGAGGAGATGTGTCTGTTCTGATTTAGAGCCGTGAGAGATGCGTGTTTGTTTTGGGGTGTGTGTGGGTGCACATATTGTTCGTATATCCATGGGAGCTGTATATATGTGCACAGTAGATACATCGCTGGTAGGGCAGAGAGAGAAGTCATTAGTTGTTGCAGTGGAAGCAGCTGGATGACACACACACACACACACACACACACACACAGTAAATTTTCAGGCCTTTCTAGTTAATGATGCCATACAGCTTGCTTTATTAGCATATCATCTGTGTGTGTGTGTGTGCGCGCTCGAGTTTTGGACTTGTACCTGTAATCCCTAGGCTACTGCTATGGTGGTGGGAGAATTCTGGGATTGATGATTTCTACAGTTTAAGTTTAAAAGGAGGATTTCTGAAGTTTAAGGGAAGAACGAGAACTCCATGGCATCTGTCACAGGTCGTAGGCTGCATTTATCTCTTCCCTCTCAGAATTAGGGGTATGTGTCTTTAGCACCTCAGAATTGGATTTAAGTTTAGCTGAGGGAGTCACAATGTGATTTCAAAATGATTCTCGATGCTCGATCTTGTGCAATAAAAGGTGATAAATCTAGTCATTTGTCTTGCCCTTTCCAGAGTACATAGAACTTTAATATATGCTAGGGGATTAGCTACTTAGAAGTAATGGGAACAGAAACAGGCTGTTGTTCCTCCAGCTTTAATTTGAAAAGCACAGTATGAATTTGGAATGTTAATTATGTTCCCAACATATTTCAGTTTAATGTGACAGACTGTGCACACTGCATGCCACTTACATCTGTATTTTTTAGGAATATGCAGAAGTACATATTTTTAGAATTGACTAACCTAGCTGGTGGATTGCCTGAACACCCAGTCAGCTAGTCAATCTTAAAGAATCCGTGAATTTTTATGCTTCCTGTTTATTAAGGGACTTGAACTGCTAACAGTTTTGAAATAAAAGCAGCTACAGAGTACAGCAGAATGGCACATGAAGCGAGGCTCTCGAGACGTGTTTTTAAAAGTTGAAGTACTTTAATTTGTTTAAACAACACTTATGATGCAGGAGACAGCAAAAATCAAAAAATGAAGGCAAGAACGTTCAACCTTTTAATAGGGTATTAGTTGCATATGTATATATATATATATATATATATATATATATACAGTATATAAATATATATATATATATATATATATATAATATATATACACGCACACACGCTTATATATGGGCTAAATATGCACAACACTATTGTATACTTCACAAAAAAATAAGACCTTTAAATTATGCATAATGGGAACAGGCAATTTGAAGGCCAACAGTAATTGAAGATGACTTATCTACCAGTCCCTTCTGCCCATCCCTGGTATCTATAACAATTGTCCTACATATGCTGCTGCAGTAGACAAAACGAACAGCTGGTTTCAAATTGAAATTGTGCAAATCAATTCAGAATCATTTAAAAAAATGATTGATACATTGATGAATACAGTGAAACTATATGATTTTTCCCCAGCCCTGTCATACAGGTACATATATACAGTAATGGTCATTTCTGACAGGTACAGAGAGAAACAAGCAGTGTGTTCGAGTGATGGTGCGTGGTTTCATTTAGTGGGCTGACTGATGTCTCGTAAAATAATTCATTGTGCAGTCTGACTGAGATCTCTGTGGACATGTGTGCTGGGCATGTTTGTTTTGACAGGTGGCGAAACCCTTCTTCAGCGCTGCATTTGTGCAGTTTGTAACTGTAGCTGACGGTGAGAGTCATGTGGCCTGGAAAGGGCCGGCTAGCTTAGTTTCGCCTCGGGCACAGTGACAGTCACTGTGAAGGTTCGTCAGCAACCTGCCCTGTAGTGAACGCGAGGTCAAACGTTCCGGAAGGCAGATGAACTGGTAATGCAACACCAGACTCTTTCTTCATCCTGTCCTATCTGTAAATGGCTTTCTCTGCTGGAGGCATTTTGTATATTCGTCCAGACCTGTTTTGTGATGACATTGTAGATGATTTAATGATATATTTTGTATGTGTGCTGTTCAGCTTGTTTGTTTATTGTGCATGCGTCACTGCGGGGCATAGCTGCATGGTTGGCACACCGCATATCTTTTTGATCGCAGCCGGATTTTGTTTACGACTGCATCGCGATATCTCTCGAGCAACACTTCAGATGTTCGGTTAGATCTGTTTCACTTCAGGCCAACTGTAAACATAAGACCTCCCTGCTGTAAATATACATATCCTTAAACAAGATAGATTTACATCAGAAATAAAAACATATAGAAATATTTAGACTTTTTACATCTCAAATTTTTCTTACCCATTAGCGAATGTTTTTTAAGCATAAAAACAAAAATGTTGCCAGTGGGGTATGAAAAAATAAACTTAATTTAAAATAGATTTTCTGAGAACGGGTTTTCTTATCTTGCAGTTTTACAGTACTAATCAAATATCTATAATGTTTGAAGGATTTTTTCTTCATCTCTGGGTAAAACAATTCAAATAAGCTGTGTGTGTTTGTGGTTGTTATTGCTTCTACACACTAGAAAAAGATCTAATGCAGCATGTGATGGATACAAGTGCATTTTATAGACGTGGAAAAAGCAGGGTCCGGTACAATCAATCAAGCAAACAGTAAATAGGAAACTGGACACACAGATTTGAGATTCTCATTGGTCAGTGGATTCTCTACACCAGTGTTTTGCAGCGGCATTTGCACATGCAACCCTTGCATTTGTCTTTTTCATTCTTTAATGCACCATTCCTATTGAAATCAATATATTTTTATTTATGCGTTTTTGTGCACTTTTATCCAAGAAACGTACAGTGCATTTAAGGTTTACATTTCTTATCATTATGTGTTCCTTGGGAAACTAACCCACAACTTTAGCGCTGCTTATGCAATGCTTTACTAATTGAGCTACAAAAAGAACATTAACAGCATTTTCTGATGCAACATAAACTCTAGTGTGTAAGCACCCTTACAGTTGTATGTTATAATGAGTTATAAATGGCTGCTGTGTTTTTAAGGCAACAGTTGCGCCCCGGCTGACGGATTCCATTCCGATTCTCATGGAAAACACCCTAGGGGAATGAATCGGGATTTTGATTAGCTGCTTTAAACTGCTGAGAAAATAAACACCACAAGGTAAGGAAGAATCAGAGCTGAATGTGCGATACATATCGAAGGTTCGACTGCAAACGTGCTTGATGTGGCCACTCGACACCAGCAAATATTTAATTAGGACTGTATTCTGAATATTGTCTGACTGATGACGAATCGATTGCTCTACGTGCTGTCAAAGACAAGCTCAGTATTGGATTGTAGAGCAGGCTGGACTAGATCCTAAACAATATCCTGACTGTTGTGTGATATGTGTCCCCAGAAGTGGAGCTAAAGGAGATGAAATACCATCAAGCAAATGTAGACATTGACCTCTTCATGACACCTTCTTGAATGTAGCACATATACAGGCACATGACATCCATTCCACTCTCATTTCTGTTGGGAGAAGACAAACAACATAAATGGGTAGCACTTCAAAGCTGTTGTTCTCAGCCTATCACTGTTTTCCAGTTTGTTAGCGTGTGTGGGGATATCGTTGAGCTTGCAAACTCTTACAAACAGAACAAAGAGAAATAGGAATGAAATAACTTCACTCTGAGGAGCAACAAACCAAACAAACAACATGAGAGAGAATTGAGTCGTTTGAAGGAGTTTCAGCAGTGCGGTAGCAAGAGGGCTACTCGCGATCACAGGAAGTTCGCTGTGTAGAGGAAGGACAAGGGGCCATTTGGAGTGCGGATAAAGGAAAATGGGGATGAAGTTGGGGGTATTTACAGGGTATTTACTAGTTTTGAATTTGATTACGCAAGCTAGTCTTAGGCTCAAATCTTAGAAGTGTTTGCTTATTAGTTTGTGTGTACCAATTAAGCCTGGGCAGGATTTAAAATATGTTGCTTTAATGTGTGTTTTTGGTTTGTACATTAAGTTTCCCAATGAGTTTCACAGTCATTACTTGCATGCCTGTTAGACGTATAAGGACAAATAATGTTTCTGATTAGAACTTTACTAGCAAAACTCAGATGCACACACAGGATTTACCTTGTATATCGCTCAACTCTTGTAACAGTAATCTGTTTCTGTTTTCATAATTTCATTAAATATGATCTACATTTTAGTTTTCATAGCTTCAGTAAAAAATAAAAAGTATGTGATTTTTACAAAGCCTGCAGCCTTTTTGGAAAAGAAATCCCAACTATGCCGTTTGCCATTCAGGACCACCTGTTCAGCGTATCTCTGCTGTGTTGGGGATGGCAAGCTCTTTTGTTTCAATTTGTATGGGCTCAGTCTTCTTTCTGTTCAGCTTGAAAACTTTGACACCCATCCACCTGTCCATCTCCACAGAGCAGGCTTGATCACCGCAACCATAGAAACCGGCAAACAAAGACCTAGATTTCAAGGAAGGGGGAAGTAAGAACGGGAAAAAATGAGTGAAAATGCCCAGAGAGGGAAAGAACACCCTTGCTGGAGCTCTGTGGCGTGGTTTATCACTGACTAGATGAATGTGAGAGCTGTCAGACCTATGACACAGATGGAGGTTAACCACATTCCCGCATAGCTTGAGGACTGGCAGAATGATGGTGTGTATCCAGGGAAACCAGTGAGTGACTGTTTGAATAGCATCTTCATGTTAATCCTAACAAATGTTCTGTAGCAGTTTCTTATTTGACAGGTTTATGCATAGCTTTCTTGCATCTGTTGGTATCAGCATATTAGTCTGATCTGTGGATGTCACAAACACAGATGTTACAGTAGCAGTAGCCAGAGTCCAGCTGTGATTGACAGGTGTCTGCTGGTGAACACAGTATGTGTGAGAAGCTCTCGTGTCTGACTGTAATTTGTCTGAGTGAAAAATTAGATTTGTGTCAAAATATTGGATCTGTGCACTACACTGTGAAAACTCTCTAATAAACCTGCCAATAACTGTTTCCTAATAACAATCCAACTAATCACATTAACAAAATTAAGTTGAAGCCACTTGCTGGTGGTAATATATTTATTTGTACTTTATTTTATTGCTGACTTATTTACTTGAACAATTACTTGGGAAAAATACACTGTATCGTTTACATAAAGACTTTAAAGCTTCGTGCTGTTGTTTTGATTGACTTTTTTGTATTGAATCTTTTAAATAAAGGAGTGTTTTCAGCGTATTAGTATTCAATATGGTTTTGAGATTTCATTGCAGTATCAACAACTGATTTTTTTCCATACACACATATGCTACCTGCTCAGGAATAGTATTTCAATAAAAAAGTGAAGTTTTTCTTATGCCTGCTGCATATTTGTGTGGGTTTTTGTCTTTGTATGTCAGGGTTCAAGGGTCATTGCGGGATCAGGGGGTTCTTTAGATTATTACTCAGTGGTCTGAGATGCATGTTAAACAATGGAAAGATTGTTTGCCGAACAAAGCTGAATTCATTTGTGAAAAAAGCAGTGCTGGAACATCGTAGAGGAATGACATCAAAGACAAACTAGTTTCCATGTTTTTTCACTGCACTCAGAGTCTTAATTCAGATCATTCTTATTACGCCAAGTGATGACAGAAACCCACTTATTTGGTTGTGACACAAACAAGTTTGTTATTTGTAAAAAAGATGTAGCATGCAATCACATCAGTGTGGGACATGCTGAAAATCACTGCTTAAAATCATTCTGTGACTTTCTCAAGATTGTGCTCTGTATTGTGGTTTAATCAGTTGTTGGTTTTTCTGTCTTGTTGACAGAACATTTGAAAGGAAAGCAGGACCTCTGTAGAGATCTGTTCACCATTAGCCATATGGTTTAATGTCTGTCACATCAAGGCTTTTGGGTGACGTCGCCAAGCAGTCAGAGAGATATTAATTTTCTTTTATTGCTCGCTGAAGAGGAGCAACCGCTAACCTCATCAGAGACGTTATGCATCACAGCCCCGGCCCATTCAGCCCATTCTTCTGCAGTTTGACCTTTAAGAGAATGTTGTTATTGGCTTTGAATTATAATGAATATGTTAAACAGGCCAAAAGACTCTTAGGGCGTAGATTTGAATTATTGGTGTTATTGGTGCTGCTTGACGATATACTGTAGTACAGTAGGCAGGTAAACAGGTGTGCAGCATCATTTATGTGTTTTACCATGGCTATAATGCAGAATTAACCAATCAACATCCAGTATACAAAACTACGAGTTTTACTCTATAATACAATTCTGTTCTCATAGTGTGTTGAATTCTCACTGTGCATAGATTGAATGTGTTCTTGGTGACAATTACTGTAAATCTCACACGTACACGCATATTTATGTTTTCCTATTTATCTTTTCTCAGACTGTAAAGTTTGAATATAACTTTATAAAGGCGTTTTGCATATGGGTAGAATTTGCTGTATAATCTTCTCAGTCTCTCATTATAACAGATAACTGCTGTTTTAAAACCTGTGTCTGTCAAAACGTGCTTCCTTCATGTTACTTTCTTGCTATTTTAAGCTGCCTTTATATCACTCGCTGTTATATCAGGTAAGGTCCTAGATTCTCCAATCAGAACAGCCTGATCAGTGTGTGTGTGTGTGTGTGTGTGTGTGAAAGTTGATTGGTCGGGAGAGAATCACAGAGGTGGTGTGCGATGGGAGACTGTTAGTTCAGATTAATCATTAACACGAGAACTGGGAAAACATGTCCCTGCCTAGTAAAGGTCCTGACCTGATTTCTCTAACCGTTTAACACTGGGCCAAATTTACTCCTCTCCCCTGCCCCACACTCCACCACATTAGCCTAATTCTAGAACTCATTTGTCTGTATAGTCTGTATAAGCGCCAGGAGATGTTTTCAGGGTAGAGATGAACGTGGTTGTCCCCTGTTGCTATGGCCATGAATAAAATCCAAAATGAGCCAATGGGAGTGTGAATGAGATGATGAGCATGACTCGTCCTCGACCTGAAAGCCATATGCTGAAGAATCCTGTGTTCCTCTTCCCCATCCCCCTCTTTTTTGTCTTCCCCTCTTTGCAGTGTTTTGTGCTGGGTAAGAGCTTGAGAGAGTCTCTCTATAGAGTGCTGATGCAGCCAAACAGAATCCTTTCTTTAATTCCCTCTTGAAATTCCCATTGAGGGGGCAGGCCAGGCCAGTTGCATTGTGGGAAAGTAGAGGTATCATCTGTAAAGTTTCTATTTTGTGATTTCTCTTGCGCTATCATACGTGTCATCCTTTCTGTTCCTTTTCAACTTCCTCTCTGTACTAGCAAAATGAAAAGAGAACGTGGTATGGTCTTATTTGAGAAAGCCAAAGCATTTTTGGAGCAGATACATGCCAG
>JAZGTI010012557.1:0-15613 GCA_036877585.1 Botia kubotai
AATGTCTTGTGCTGTCTGCACTTGTTTTTGCACTTGTGCACTTTATGTATATATTGTAAATTATGTAGCCCTGTATGTCTGTGATGTTTAGTGTTTGTCTTATGAAGCACCTTGTTTCTGGAGGAACGTTGTCTCGTTTCACTGTGTACTTGTATATGGTTGAAATGACAATAAACTCCACTTGTAACTTGTAACTTGTAACTTGTAACTTGTAAACCTGGCTGAATAACACCATATCGGACAGTGCACTTCATCTGCCGGGCTATCAGCTGTTCAGAGCGGATTGCGACGCAGAATCAAAGTCGCGTGGTGGCGGGACGTGCTTTTACATCAATGAGAGGTGGTGTACACATGTAACAGTGTTAAAGAAGATGTGCTGTCTCGATCTAGAAGCGTTTTTCATTAACTGTAAGCCATTCTATTCACTGTGAGAGTTCTGCTCGTTTATTCTCGTAAGTGTATACATTCCACTGCAAGCGCACATAAGCCTGGCTGAACTCTCTGATCAGATCACAGAGACAGAACGACAACACCCGGACTCCCCTATTATCATTCTTGGGGACTTTAATAAAGCTAATCTTTCATGTGAACTGCCAAAAAACAGTGAGCATGTTACATGTCCCACCAGAGACCGTAATGTACTGGACCATTGTTACACAGTAATTAATTATGCATATCACTCTGTCCCAATGGCAGCTTTGGGAGTCTCTGATCACTGCCTGGTTCATCTTATACCAACCTATAGGCAAAACCTAAATCTGCTAAACCTGTAGTGAAGACTGTAAAGAGATGGACCAATGAAACAGAGCAGGTTTTACAAGCCTGTTTTTAATGGACTGATTGAGTGTTTTTGAAGCTGCTGCCACCGATCTGGATGAGCTCACAGAGAGGATATATGCATTCCTACCAGGACTTATTTAACATTCAACAATGATAAGCCATGGTTTACAGCAAAACTCAGACATATTCGTCAGGCCAAAGTGGATGCCTACAGGGAAGAAGATCAGGCCAGGAACACACTAAATAAGGAGATAAGAGCGGCTAAAAGGACCTATGCAAAAAGGTTAGAAGATCAGTTTGCTTCAAACGACCTTCAAACGACCCAGACTCTGTGTGTAAAGGTCTGAAAGCTATCACAAACTACAAGACACCATCCCCCAGCACTGAATGAGTTTTATTGTAGATTCGAAAACCCCCACACTCGTTCTGACCATCTCCTTACACAACTATTGTATGTACCTCCAGCAAATCCACCCCCCCCCCCCCACCCCCAACATTGCACTTCAGATTAGCGAAGATGTGCGGCAGGTCTTTAGAAAGAAGAAAAGAAGAAAAGCCCAGGCCTAGACAGTGTGACACCAGCCTGTCTGAAAACCTGTGCTGACGAGCTGACCCCTATCTTTTTACAGAAATAGATCTCTGGAGTTGTGTGAAGTCCCTTCCTGCTTCAAATGCTCCACCATCATCCCTGTGCCAAAGAACCCCAAGATAACAGGACTTAACGACTACAGACCTGTGGCGCTAACTTGAAAAACTGGTTTTGGCTTATCTTAAGGACATCACTGGACCTTTACTGTACCCCCTGCTTACAGAGCAAACAGGTCTGTGGATGATGCAATAAACATGGGACTGCACTTCATCCTGCAGCATCTAGATAAACCAGGGACTTATGTGAGGATCATTTTTGTGGACTTCAGTTCGGCCTTCAACACCATCATCCCAACACTCCAGACCAAACTAAATCAGCTCTCTGTCCCTAGCTCTATCTGTCAGTGGATCACCAGCTTTCTGACAGATAGGCAACAGCTAGTGAGAATGGGGACATTAATTTCAAGCAGCCGCACCACCAACACTGGTGCCCCTCATGGAAGTGTTCTCTCTCCACTGCTTGTCTCCCTGTATACCAATGACTGCACCTCTAAAGATCCCTCTGTCAAGCTCCTAAAGTTTGCAGAAAACAACACACTCGTCGGCCTGATTTAGGATGGTGAGTCTGCTTACAGACAAGAGGTTGAGCAGCTGACTGTCTGGTGCAGTCTTAACAACCTGGAGCTCAACATGCTCAAAACTGTGGAGATGATCATAGACTTCAGGAGAAACCCCCCTGCACTCTCCCCACTCATTGAGACATTCAAGTTCCTAGGGTCCATCATCTCCCAGGACCTGAAGTGGGACACTCACATCGACTCCATTGCAAAAAGGCCCAACAAAGGCTGTATTTCCTTCGACAGCTGAGGAAGTTCAACCTGCCGCAGGAGCTGATGAAACAGTTCTACTCGGCCATCATCGAGTCTGTTCTGTGCACATCAATAACTGTCTGTTTGGCTCAGCTACAAAATTAGACACCAGAAGATTACAGAGAACGGTTCGGACCGCTGAGAGGATTATTAGTGCTCCCCTGCCCACCCTTCAAGAACTGTATTCATCCAGAGTAAGGAAAAGGGCTCATAAAATCACCCTGGACCCCTCACATCCAAGTCATCCCTACAGAGCTGCAAATACCAGGATAACCAGGCATAAGAACAGTTTCATCCCTCAGGCAAACCTTATGAACAGTTAAATGTTACCCCCATTGTGCAATCAAAATATGTGCAATAACCTTACATTTATTTGTTACCATCTACGTGCCAGCATCTCATTCTATTCTATTCCTTTTCTATCATCTGTAGCACAACTGTATATACAATTTATTTATTTTCTTAAAAAGTACATTGCAATTTTTGTTTATTTATATTTACATGTGTATTCTTTTATTACTTTTTTACTCTTTTTATTTTTATTTTCTGTGTGTTGTTGTCTCTGTGAACTGGAAACCTGTGACACTAAAACAAATTTCTTGTATAAGCAAGCATACTTGGCAATAAAGCTGTTTCTGATTCTGATCATTTAAATTGTACAAAATATTTAATTAACATGGAAAGGGTGGAGCATGTGCTGAACTTTGTGAACTACAGGCAATTTGACAGATTAGAAAAAATTCCTGTTTGATTTTTTTTCTTCTATAACAAATTAATTATTTTTTTTAACCCACTGCATAGAAATTATATAGACAAATTTCATTCAAATAATAAAATTTTTATACAAAAAATAATGTAAATGGCTTTAACAAAAACATAAACTTCTTAATTAAATGCATGTGACTTTACATGTTGTTAGTACAGCTTAACTTTTTCTTTTCTGTATTTAGCACTACCCGATAGCATGGGTAAACACAATGGTGTTTGACTACAAAGGACATCTGAAGCTTGGTGATATTATCCTGCACTGCTGGTCCTCTTTCCCTGGTGAGAGACCACAAACGCGCCCACTCTTTCTTAGCTTCCTGGTTTTTAATTTGTCATAGGGTGTGTCTGCGATGCAATGTGATGCAATTGGCATTTTTGTAAATATGTTGCATGCAATGTGTTGCAGATGAGCTGGAAGAAATGTTAAACCCCATTGGGACGATTCAAACCAATCCATACACAGAGAACGCCACAGAACTACACATAAGCTTTCCAGAGTATTCAACACAACCAGTTGTGTTTCCCCCATTTGACAAGGTATTCATACACTCACGTGCATATTAGAAAATTGTAGCCAGAGTTTTGACCATGAGCATAAAGTCTGGTCTATTTTCCAACTTTTAAGATCCAGTATATTCATAGCAAAGTTCTTGTTTGTTATTCAGGTAGAAAAAAGATGAGCACTGGTATACGGTTTAAGAACATTTGGACAGTTTTGAAGTAAAATATGTGAAAAGATGAAGTTAAATATGTGATGGATTATATGGAGACTGAATGAACTGGAAAAGATGTCCAACTGGAAAAATTAAAAATCTTTCATTACTCACTCACCCTCATATTATTTCAAACCTATGTGACTTGTTTTCTTCTGTGAAACAAAAGAAAATATTTTGAAGTGTGTTGTAACCAAGCTACAGTGACACCCATTTACTTCTTTTTTGTGAACACAAAACCACTGAGACATTTTTCAAAATGTCTTCTTTTGTGTTCCACAGAAGAAAAAGTCATACAGGTTTGGAATGACATGAGGGTAAATAATGAAAAAAATTCAATTTTAGGGTGAACTATCTCTTTAAAGTAGGTGGAGTCTGTAGGACGTCCTACAGTCATTTCACTTGCTTTTGCATGATATGCATGAAATAGTCAGAGCTATCATAAAATTAGTTAATTCAGTAAGTTTGGCTGACTTCTTTGCAATTTGCAGAAACTTGTAGGAGGCGATTGCGTGTAAACTGAATGCATGACCAAATATGAATAAAAAATGCTGTTATTACAGAAAGAAATTCTATGCACAATTAAACACATATTTGTTTACTGTACAGCCATTTTTGTGTGTAACATCAAGTGAAATGTCTGTGGACATGCCATCTGTGGCTAAGGCTACATACACATTGAAACACTACACAAATCCAGAGAAAATGCTTATCATGTTACAGAACTGCACTGTAATACCATTTTGATTTTTATCTGTAGATCCTGGAGAAAGCTGCAGAAATCGCTGGGGCCAGTGACTCCATGACAATGGTATCATGTAGCATTTGTAAATGTACAATATACATCAATGTCCTATCTTCTTATCTGTCAGATCCATTATAAAGGTTGTATTGTAAATTGTTTTTCTCAGCATTGCATGAAATGTGTTTACAAAGGTGTGTGTGTGTGTGTAGGGTCGGGGAGGTAAGAAGTTTTACATTGAGCTGAAGGAGATCATGGAGAGGGACCCTCTGTCTCAGCTGTGTGAGAATGAGAAGGATCTGATATGGACGCTTCGCTATGACTGCAGAGAAAACTTCCCTCAGTCTCTTCCTAAACTGCTGCTGTCAGTCAAATGGAGCAAACATGAAGATATGGCACAGGTATGTCTATAAAATTTCACTTATATACACTTTTACACATAACAAGTGTTTTTTGTCTCTCTTGTACTATAGCTGCAGGCTTTGCTACAGATTTGGCCGAAGCTAAGCCCTCGAGATGCTCTCGAACTTCTGGACTTCAATTACCCTGACGAGTACGTTAGAGAATTTGCGGTCAGCTGCCTTAGAGATATGAGGTGAGGTGCACTGTGCACACTACACTTGCACACTTACTGTTCTTTAGCACCCTAGATCAGTTTTTCTCAAACTGTGATATGTAAAGCGCTTCCAAACATGCTAAGCAACACAACTCTGCAATCATATGGTGGAAAAGGATACTTAAAGGAATAGTTCACCCAAAATTAAAAAAAGGTCATTATTCACGTTATTCTTTTCTGGGAACTGCCACTTACTGGATGTTTTTTTTTGTTTCTCAATCCTGGAGATGGTCGTTTGTTGCACAAATGAATCTGAAATACTAAAACCAGCCCATCTGGCATGTTCAAAGTCACTAAAATCACCTTTCTTCCATAATCTGATATTGTAGGCACTGATGTGTTGAAGAAGGTAGTCAGAAGCATACATGAGTTACACTAATTAACAATACTAATGTTGTAATAGCTTTATGAATAACATGGTAAACATGATAAATAACAGGTAGCATATTAAACAATGAAGAGTGCTTTGATTTCCATGTTCCTGCCACTTACAGATAATTTCATACTTATAAACTGACCCATTACAAATAATATTGAGAATACTGATGGTGACTTAGTGGATAGTGGTTTAATCAGACGTGATGTTTAACCTTTGTAAACGGCTTTGTGTTTCTGTGTTTTAGTGATGATGAGCTGTTGCAGTATCTGCTGCAGCTGGTGCAGGTGTTACGCTACGAGCCGTACTATGACTGCGCCCTCAGTCGTTTCCTCCTGGAGCGTGCTCAGACCAGCCGCAAGATTGGCCATTTCCTTTTCTGGCATCTCAGGCAAGTGTGTGCATGTCTTTAAACACATTACCTGCTTCAGTAGGCTTATGCAGGAGCTATAGCATATGGTTTGTTGTTGTGTGTGTTTCTTATGCTTGTGTTTTAGGTCAGAGATGCACATGTCAGCCGTATCTGTTCATTTTGCTCTGATTTTGGAAGCGTATTGCAGAGGCAGCATTCCACACATAGAAGTTCTTAAAAAACAGGTGCGACATTTTACAACATGACAGTACAGCGTCATTTTAAAAAAATCTGCCTCATGTTTAACCTGTTGCTTATCAAAGGTTGAAAATATAATTTAAATATAATTAAAAGAGGCTTATTATATCTTACCACAAGCAGTAAATCTCTGGGTTAAAGCAGATGATGACAAAATGGTTGCAGAGTTACGCAGAGTTTCTAGTGAAAATAGCCTATAGGAAATGTAAATTTGGGTCACACCCTTGTTTTGGTGTCTTTGTACCAGAGAATATAGGTACATTAGGTACACTTGTTTAGAAGATATAGGTACATTAGACATAGGGCAAATAAATTTGTTTTCCATGATGTGACAAATGTATCATGTTAACTTCTTGGTAACTCAGAATCTCCTCTAAACAGTCAAGCTTTCACATTTTGACATTTTCATGTTACATTTATGCATTGAGCAGATGTTTCTATCCAGAGTGACTTGGCCCATCTTGACCCTTCATACTCTAAAAAAGGGTCAAAATATCTATCAGTTTGTAAGCTGAAGGTAGGAAGTGCATTAGTTGCAATTTACCTCATATTATGTTTTGTAATGATTGTGTTGTAGGTTGAAGCTCTTAAAAAACTGAAAGCTGTAAATGAGCTGATTAAACTGGGCACCATAAAAACCAAGAACAAAACAAAAGATGCCCACCTGAAGGAGGCAATGATGACATGCCTTAGACAGACAGGTTTCATCGAAACACTTTCTGACCTGCAGTCTCCCCTCAATCCCAGCATACTGCTCGCCGGAGTCAAGTAAGATCTCTGTGTTATGTATTTAGTATTTCTTAAATAGTTTTGGTTTGTATGCCTGTTTTAGCATTCATTGTGTGACCATATATTATGACGCATACATGTTTTTTAGCGCAACATATATAACTTGTAATTATCATAGTGTTACTGTTAGTAACACTAAAATACATAAAACATTTTGCAACAATATCATGTATTCTATGTATTTTATTTATCTGTTTTTCTGTTTCTTTTTATAATGTTTTTATACAGTTTTACATTGTCTCAGTTGTTTGGTTTAATTTTCTGTAAAGCAATTCTTTGTTGTTTATGTTGTTGTTTTATATATTTACGTGTATGTAAAAACATGATGGGAAGGGCAAGAGATAAAATGTAGTGTCTTTATGATAGGTGATTGTAGGGGAAGTGGTTTAAAAGTCAAAGGGCTTTGTGATGTCAGCCAAAAAAAAATGTTGTTTCAGAGGCGGAGTAACATTTTGATTAAAGATGACAACAGTTTTTTTTATTATGCATACTGGTAAATCATTTACAATGCTATAAAAACAGTATAAAATCATTATTATTTAAAATGTATAAATAACTCAATGTTTCCTCTGGCAGTGTGGAGAAGTGCAGATACATGGACTCAAAGATGAAACCATTGTGGATTGTTTACAATAACAAGCTGTTGAGTGGAGACACGCTGGGCATCATTTTCAAAAATGGAGATGGTGAGAAAATTACAGAACATGAAGTTGCAGGATAACATTTAAAAAATATTTTTTTAAATCTGTCTTTCTCAGACCTGAGACAGGACATGTTGACTCTACAAATACTGAGGTTAATGGATTTGCTGTGGAAGGAGGCCAACCTGGACCTCAGGTAGAGAGTCTTTGTGTTTGTCTGTGCTATACTGACCTCTACTGTTCTGTATTTTCTGTTATGTTCGTCAGAGTGTGGCTTTCTGTTGTTGCTTTTGTTCTCCATGGACAGAGGGTTGGATGGTGTGCAATTACTCCAGTTCATATGACCTTTGACTTTAGTTTCTCTCAATATAATTGGATCTAAACCCACAAAGTTGAAGCTTTCATGGTGTTTTTATAATGGAGAGATACTGTTGAAACATATTTCAGTGGGTCACAACTATTAAATTCCATTTTGTGTCATTTCATAATTTAATTTCGTCATAGTAATACCATGTACATTACCATGTGTATTTTTCCTTATTTCTATACTTTCATATCTCAGCCTTTTCTAAAACCCGTCTCTGCAAAGCTGCTTGGCAACAATACAAATCTATCACCTTCATTAACTTCCAGTTTCCTTGCACATAAACTTTAAAATACAAATTCTTATTTACAAAGCTCTTTATAACCTTGGTCCTTCGTATTTATCTGACATACTACAATTTAATGCTCCTGTTCGTTCCTTACAATCTTCCAGTCTTCTGGTGCAGAATTGTTAGTCATTCTCAAGTTTAGTCTGCTAGCTATCATTGCCAGATTATTCAGTATTATGGCTTCCAGTTTGTGAAATGCTCAAGATATTTAAGCATCTTCCCTTCTTTCCTTTAATAAACTCTTAAAAACACATTTTTTTCTATGAATATTACTGTTCAGATCTCAGTCTGTAAACTGTATTTTGTTGTGGATGTTATTTGTTTGTATTCCTGTATTTATTTGTATTAAGTCCTGTTTGTATCCCTCTTTGTTTCTCTAACCTAACTTTGTAAGCAAACTCTTACATATCGAACTCTTGTATATTACTCTTCAGCCCTTGGTATGTTTGTTGTGCTTTCATATGGATGTTTATTAACCATTAAGTTATCTTTTATATGCCATGTCCATGTAAGCTAGAACGCATATCTTGCTTAATGATTTTGTGGTTTTATCGGTTCAGTCAACCCTAGTATACCTAATTAGTCTTATACATCTCACACATTTTATTTGCAATAATACCATTAACATTCTGTTCTGTGTGTTATTATTTTTCGTTTTCATATGTAAAACTGCTTTGAAGCAATGTAACATTGTAAAAAGCACTATATAAATAAAATTGAATTGGAAAAAAAAATTAACCTATTTTTATAAAGCGACCTTGGGTTCTGGAAAGGTGCTATACAAATAAAATATAATGTGTGTGGAAAACCAAACAAACTAGCACTGTGTCTGAACCAGATGCAGTGCAGTAAGTAATCTGTCTGTCTAAAAGAGAAATACTGTGTGATGTAACATCACAGCCACTTAATGTTTGATAGAGATATGAAAACCAAGTGACCAACAGAATTACCAGTCAGTCCTCATGGTCATAAATACTTTGAATAAAAAGTTAAATTATCATAAAGTTTATCACTTTTTTATACTTTAACCCAAAGCACAGAGTGGAACAGTTCTTCTCAGCTCTGTCCCGAAACGCTCATGTCCCAGCACTGCACATTGTAGCTGTCTCTCCCATCTAGCACACCTGAGTCAACTTATTAGCTTATTGGTAGAGACTGCATAACCTAAACTGCGTGTGTTTGTTAAAGGAAACATCCAAAATGAAACATATAGAAATAGCTCCCTCTTGTACTTCAAAAGCACTCAGTGTAAAAGTTAAAGGTAGGGTAGGCAAGTTCAAGAGAGACAAGCAATAGCATCTAACTTTGAAAGCATAAGATCCCACCCTTCCTTCAGCGCACTCTCCAAAGCCACGCCTCCTCCAACACATGAACACACACATAGTTTGACAGGCAAGTAGGACAACCTATCATTGTATTAGACAGAATGCAATGATTGGACAAATATTTTATGGTCCTCCGCCTTCCACAGAAGATAAATATTTGTATAAATACATTTAGACCACTTTACCTAATGGTTGCAATCAGGATGTGAAGAGACTTGCATACAGCATAACAAAAATGTTTTTTAACTCCTCTGCCTTTTTGACTTATGATTTAGTCTTGTGTTATCTCTTGTAGAATTGTGCCTTATGGTTGCTTGGCGACAGGAGATCACTCTGGTCTGATTGAGGTTGTGTCTTCGGCGGATACAATCGCGAACATCCAAAAAACAAGCAGCAACATGGCTGCCGCTGCTGCCTTCAATAAAGATGCTCTGCTGAACTGGCTAAAAGACAAGAACTCTGGGTGAGTTATGCAGACCTAAACATTACTGAATAATAGGCTTTGGTGGTCGTCTAAATATTATAATTGCAAATACCTTAATGTATTACATAATGAGAGATGGAATATTTGTCAACATGGAAAAATATCAGGGATGTCAGAATTGGCCTGGACGATTAATAGGCTGTTTTTTTTTTTACTATTTTAAGTTGTTGACTGATAACAATGCTCACTTGACCAATTCAAGGAATAGTTCACCAAAAAAGAAAAATTCCAGATGTATGCTTTTTTTCTCCACTAAACTAAGATTTCTAGAAAAATATCCCATCTTTATAGGTCAATCAAATATGGTGGCACATTGATAACATCAAATCTTATCAGTTCTTTACACCTCATGAGACTAAATGTGACTTCTAAATAAAACATAACACAAAATTTTATGTTATTATAAAGCGCTACCAAATTTAATTTGTGCTGTAATTGAGATTCGATTTTGAAGTCAAGAGATTTAACTAAGTGTAATATATTCAAAATCCTAAACACAGAAACACTCCCCCGGATTATCTTCTGTAACACTTTAATTCTAAAACATTCTTAAAAAGAAATTAGTCTTAAAGTCTGTGTTAAGATTTTTTTATGTATATTTACGTAACCAATTATATGTGTATTATATGTAAGTTTAAGACCTCTTAAACTGTTGATTAGTAGCCAACATTTAAATCACCCATTGTGAATGTCAATAGACTAAAGAAATAGTTTGATTTTTGTTAAATTAAAATTAAACTTCTACAGTTGGCAGTCCAGCAGTTGTTAATAAAATTAATATTATTTATAAAGATTTATATCAGCAAGCGTTACATTAAATATATACAGTATTTGTGTCAGTAGTAATTGATGTTGTTCAAATAGTGATGCTTTGGACAAAGCCATTGAAGAGTTCACTCTGTCGTGTGCCGGTTATTGTGTTGCCACCTACGTCTTGGGCATTGGTGATCGCCACAGCGACAACATCATGGTTCGCAGTACAGGCCAGGTGGGGACCAAAACATTTCTAAAAGTGAAGCCACACATTGTGAAGTTCCCAAACTACGTATACTAACTCATAATATTCAATGTTTGTCATTGAATATTTTATTGTAACCTAATGTGTGTTTGTATGCAATTCAGCTCTTTCACATAGACTTTGGCCATATTCTGGGGAACTTTAAATCGAAGTTTGGAATTAAGCGAGAGCGTGTTCCTTTCATCCTCACCCATGACTTCATCCATGTGATTCAACAGGGCAAACCAGGCAACACAGAAAAATTTGGAAAGTTAGTAATACTTAGTAATACTAAGTAATAGTATTAGTAATACTTCTGTGCACTCAATGATTCTCTTTCTGTCACTGTACAAACATGTTTTTATGTGTAGTTTTAGGCAGTACTGTGAGGAGGCCTATCTGATTCTAAGGAGAAATGGAAATTTGTTCATCACACTTTTTGCTCTAATGCTCACAGCAGGCCTGCCTGAGCTCACATCTGTCAAAGATATCCAGTATTTAAAGGTAAATGGACAAATACAGATTAAAGAATTCACTTTTTTAATGAGTGCCATGGAACAAAAAGTAACTTAAGCTGTCAAGACAGAGATTTGATTATTCTCTTTCAGCCTAGCTCACCTGATGCATTCTTGATACACACAAAAATGTATTTACTTGATATAGATCATAGTGCAACACACAACATGTTCTACAAAGATGAGGATAATAAGCTGCAAATTGGTTCTTGTTTATATCATGAATGTGCGTTTGTACGTCAACAAGGCCGTCTCATTTCAGAAAAGTAACCATTACATTTCAAATAAAGAAATTACAATGATTATGCCTGGCAATGCACAGATGTTAACTTTATAATGGTTCCTTTTCTGTAATGAGACGACATTGATGTGTCCGACAAATGTGACCTCCAGAGGGCGCAGCCTTCGAAATGAGATGCAGCTAGTATGTTACCATTGCTGCACACTACAAGATAATCAGGCTAAATCTGGGCTGATTTTACCCCTTACAACAATCCCAGGTAATGTCCGATCATCTTGGTGGTTGTACCGATTATCTAATTATTCAACATACCTGTGGTATGTTAAAAATTTGCTTAGACACTTGTTTGACACTCAGACACTCAATGTTTTATTGTCATGTTTGTGGTCTCTCACGTTTTGAAAATCTGATATAATTTAAAAAATATTTTAGTGTGGCCCAGCCTTTAGCTTGTAATAGAATAACACCAGCTGTTTGTGTTTTCTAGGACTCTCTGGCATTAGGTAAAACAGATGAGGAAGCCCTAAAACAGTTCCGGCAGAAGTTTGATGAAGCTCTGAGGGAAAGTTGGACGACCAAAGTCAACTGGATGGCTCACAATGTAGCTCACCCTTCCTAACCCAACCAAAACACACATCAGACTCCAAACTGATGTCAGGGTATACCAGGAAACATAGAACTCCTTAATACCATGAAATACTGTTTATTAATAATTTTAATATATGGTCACATCCTGCTGAACAAGCTTCTATGCCTCATTTGGTTCTGTTGGATAACAACTGCCTTCAATAGACCAGCATGAATTGGATGTAATAGCCTTAAAGAAGGGAACAAGAATTCTCATCTGCCTCCACTGTAATAAACAATAACTCCAGCATGAGCTTGCAGTGAGACTCATGTGATTCAGATTGTGCAGTGATAGGACAAGGCAGGCTTTGGCCTTCCAGACTGACGTATAGCCATGTTAACACACTGGGACTCAAAAAATGGATCAATCAGGGCATAAGGTCAGAAGAAGTGTATCTTATCAGACCAATCCCATAGTAAATGGGTACCTCACTGCACAAATTTGTTTTGTCTGTTGTTTTGAAATAGCTTTTTTTTAAAACGGTATGTGCCAGACTACTTTATTACGATAAAATGTCTTCAAAACACTGGAATCAGGTATAAATACTTATATAAATATGGGTTTTGAGCATTTTAAGAATAATGCACTGTTTCTAAGCGCTATTGAGCGACTTTATGGTATAGCAGAAATTGTTGTAATAACAGAAACTGTGGATGTAGCACCCATAAATATTCACTAAGGATAATTTTGACAAAAACACTGTCTAGGTAAAGGGTCTTTCTCAATACATTCCCCAAGACATGGTGAATGTATGTTGAGCACACCTTGTTGTAGGTTTTTCTTTGAAGCTAGCCATAAATAAATCCCTCAACTGTGTCAGCACTGTATCATAGCCAAACCAGCAGTTCACGGTACAGTCCAGGACAATGGCCAGTTTTTGGAAACTGATTAAGGTGTTGACATTTTGAGATTGCTTTTGAACTATAGGTGGGTAATTGTGTAACAGCATATCAAAACTAACAATTTCAGCAGTCAATTTCATCAGAATATCAGCACAAAAGACAGCAGACCAAAAGGTGAGGTGAAAAGCTTAGCTGTGTCATGCCGCAGTCTACTTGATAAAACAGGCAATAGTAATCACAGATGTACGCCTATTTTTAAAGCCCAGACAATAATAATGATTTGTATTACTGATAACATGCTTTGTGTTTCCAGTGCTGCTTGCGCTCTTCAGCAGTGTAACTAGAAATGTATAGATGCATGGCACGTTCTTTGGACATTGAGAGTGTTGAATGAGAATGAGAAGTGTGTGAATGAGAATGAGGAAAGATGTACTGTGACATAAGTTTTTTAAAAGCAATGAAAAGATGTTAATACCATTATGTAAATTAACACATCCTGTGCTGTGATGCTATATGAGAGAATATACGAGAAACATACATGTCTATCAAATACACAAGATTTTATACTAGAGCTAGTTACACCTGAATGTCCACGGGTTCATTTCCCATGTTATTTAGGGGATGTTTTAATGGCTCTCTTTGACAGTGCAATAAGCAAGAAGAAAATGATGTAACCCTATATATTATGAATGTGCTTATGTTTTGCTGCTGGATTTTACACCACTGATCATTTGATTTCACACACAAGTTTTAATACACGCTTTGCTCTGTTTTGGCAATTTTATAGAATTAGTTATTTTCATTCTGCTGCTTTATTATTTTGCTTTTTTTATTAAAATATAAAAATGCTTAGATTGTCTTGATGACTTTTTACCCAATTGCACAAATGCACAGTTTTTTAAATGCCAGCTAAATGTATAGGGCTTTGTAACTGTATAACATGTAACTGTACAAATGTATGATATTATGGAATGAAGGGTTTAGTTTATTCCAGTTTAGTTTTTAAATATTATCCAACAACTTGCAAGTCTGTTGCTTTTTGAAATATGACAGTGAATTTCTGCATGTAAAACCCACCTACATGCAACATCCTGTGGATAGACAACTCAGTCTGTTTATAAAACACCTGGGGATGTACTGCTTGACACCATAGCCCAGGGTTTCCCACCCTATGGCGTGTGAACTGCTAGGGATTTGTGGTGAAACTGCAGGCAGTTCATGTGATTGTGATATAAACGGCAACAACAAACTGTGTAAAAGTAAAATAACTTTATACATTTTGTTAGCTTTTTATTTTTAATTATTAGGAAGCTGAAACAAACAGGAAAGTAGACAGAGAGAGAATGGGATCAGGACCTGCACCCCATTAACACAACCACTCTGATGCAATGAGCATGTTGTGTGCATGTATTCCAATATGTTTTAAAGTATAAATTCTTATTTGACAGAAATTAAGTAATGTGAAAAATACAAAAATACATTTAAAATATGAAGTGAAAGATTGGAGTATCTTCATAGATGGTGTGATCTATACGTGTGGTTACTGATACTTGTGTAAACTTAAAGGGAACTGAAATGCATCCACCTTGGGAGCAGCTGGTTAAATGTCACCTTAAAATAAAAAGTTAATATATTATAATGTTGATATTTTATCTACTGTAATACAATAACATTTGTATCTTACGTTTTCACAGTTTTGTCAAAATGCACTCAATTTTTACAGAATACTTGCCATGTGCATAGTGCTTATAAAACATACTTTCAATGTTTCTTTAAAAAACAGAAAGAAAATTATTGAAAATAAATTAGTCTGTTAAAATGTTAACTCCTTATTTTCTAACACCTTAGACATAGTTGCTCCTCTACAGTTAAAAAAGATTAGGGACAACAGTTTAACGCCCTGGTATAATGAGCATACCCACGCTCTGAAAAGAACAGCCCGGAAAATGGAACGCAACTGGAAGCAAACAAAACTGGAGGTATTTCGGATAGCATGGAAGGAGAATGTTTCAAATTATAGAAAGGCCTTAAAGTTCCAGATCTGTCTACTTTTCAAAACTTTTAGAAGAAAATAAACACAACCCTAGATATCTATTTGACACAGTGGCAGAATTAACCAAAGATAAAGCATCATCTGCCACTGACAGTTGTCAATACCATAATAGCGATGATTTTATTAATTTCTTTAATAACAAAACAGACATTGCAAGAGACAAAATCATAAACATGCAACTGTCCTCAACACAAACAAATCAGATGGTGCATCATAACCTGCCCAAGGAGCAACTCCAGTCATTTTCTCCTATAGATAGGGATGAACTGTCCTAGGGATGAATAATCCTAGCATCTAAATCGACAACATGTATGCTTGATCCTGTACCTACCAGGTTGCTGAAAGAGATGCTGCCTGAAATTATAGACCCTTTACATAGTATT